>JAKUCM010006756.1:0-39210 GCA_023374145.1 Lepidium sativum | reverse complement strand
ATCCCAAATAATCGGCTTAATCGGGTCTGCATTAGGAAAGGCGCAGATTATCAGGATTACATCCTGCAGTGGGGCGTAAATGTCCTGATCGATTGTCCACGTATTTCTCGTTGCCTTGCGACTTGTGGGTACTCCTGTGCTGCAACACCTTACGACCTCGACGAGTTTGTGCCCTGATGACATCCGACTTTGGCCCATATACGACTTTCGGACCTTGCGACCCACGATACCTTGCAACACACGATATCTCTTTTCCATCTTTATTTACATTGATCAATATTACCCCCTCAAGTGTAGCCGTAATGTTATGAAGACCAAGATTAGAAGTCTCAAAAATGTCGGCTCATTAGAAACCTCGGAAGGAAAACCTCTTTGGACAAAACTCTACTAAAGGAAAAAAAAAAGTTTGTGATTCACGACAGAGGGGACCTTTGATCAAGTTTGGGCAAGATCCATACGTCCTAGCTTGGATAGATATGATCACAAACTTTTAGTCTCGCGACTTTGGGTGAAAATGTCAACCAATTGGTCTTAATTTTTGATGTAGCATGGTAGAGTTATCCATTCTTCAATTTTTCTCACAACCTTGTGACAATATCTCAATGTGTTTTGTCCTCTCATGAAACACAGAGTTAGATGCAATGTAAATTGCGGCATGATTGTCATAATGCATGGTGATAGGTTTTGATGATTCAATGCCAAAGTCTGTATGTAGAGCCTTCAAACATGTAAAATCACTTATACGCTTCCTCATAGCTCGGTACTCAGCTTCGACACTTGATTATGACACCACCTTTTACTATTTAGGTTTCCATGTCACCAAGTTTCCTCCAATGAATGTACAATACCCCGTTGTAGAGTTTTAGTCATTCCGATCACCCGGCCTAATCTGCATCACAATAGCCAATAATCTCGGTATTGTTGTTCTTTCCCATTCAAATTCCGCATTCTTGACTTCCTTTTAGGTAACATAAGATTCTTTCAACCATGCTCCAATGATACACACCGTGGGGTTTTGCATATATTGACTCACTTTGTTCACCGCATAATATATGTCCGACCTTGTGATCGTTAAATAGATGAGTTTTCCCTTATTGTCATCTACTATTGAGGCGCATCTTTGTAGAGCTCATCACTTTGCTCCCCTTTCGACTGGACCTTGTAGCCATATTCAAGAGGTTTTTTGGCACTTTTGGACCCTTCAGTTCAATGTTTCATGAAAGAGATCAGAGTGTACTTTCGCTGAGAAAGAAAGAGTCTTTTCGAAGAACGGCACACTTGTATGCCAAGAAAGTACCTTTAGTTCTTCTTGTAAGAATGCGTTCTTGACATCCATTTTCCATAGTTTCCCAATCTAATTTTGTGGCCAAAGATAGTACAACATGTACCGTATGAAGCTTTGAATGAGTTCAAAGGTATCGATGTAGTCTTGCCTAAGAGAGTTAAGGGATCTCTTGACTTCAAAGATCCGAGTGAGATTGGAGACATTTGCATATACCTTCTTGAGAGTATCCTCATAGTTCATTGGCGGTGTCACAAAAGAAATAGGAGTTAAGAAGAAGAGGAAAAAGTGAGGCTGTTATGATAGCCATCACCGTTTGGGCTTCTTGAAACCATTTGTCGTTATTTGCAACTACCACATCAGAAGTGCCATCTTTTCCTTTTCCTTTGTCCACTATACTTGGGATTTTATAGTCTGGAGGATCTACATGGCTCCACAACCCAGGGCTACAAAAGGTCATTATTGCAGTTCTTGAAGAAAACATATAGTTTGGCCCCCTTGAGAAATCCCCATAATGGAAGCTCTTTTATGGGATTCCATGGAGGTTTAACGAGAGATATATAAAGATTTTTAGAGATAGAGAAGTAAAGAGAACTAAGAGATTTGAGAACGAGAATTAAGTGAGAATCAAGATCTTGATATGCTCTGATGCCATGTTAATAATTTAAGAGTATGGTGGCGAAGATTCATCGTAGGCATGAAAGAATCCGAGAGAAAATTAATGTTGAAGCTAAGGAGAATTTCACTGATTAATTATGTTGTCTTTTACACTAAAATACAAGGAAAAGCTGTAGTCAACTAAGCCGTTTTTAGGATAGAGAAACGCCTGTTCCCAAGGAGAAGTGGTCCCATGGAGAAACTGATATCTCATTGCGAGATTTGAGGAGAAGTAACATGTCCTTCTCTTCTCTCTAACGGCTCTATGATGTCAGCTGGGGTCCCTTCATAAGCCTTCAAGAGTCCAAGATGTGGTCCTTGATTTGAATGAGTATCATAGGTCGCCATCACGGAATGGATCCGAATAATTGGCTCAATCGGGTCAGCTTTACGGAATGGTGGAGACAATCGGATTACATCATGCGGCTGGGCGTATATGTCCTGATTTATTGTTAATGTACTTCCCAATGCCTTGCGACACATGGTAATTTGTGCCCCAACACCTTACGACCTCGGGTTGTTTGTGCCCTGATGACTTCCGACCTTGTGCCCGACGACTTTCGACCATGCGACCCACGAGACCTTGCAATACACGATATCTCTTTTCCTTCTTTATTTACATTGATCAATACTACCCCTTAAGATTAGCCGTAATGTTATGAAGGACAAAGCTTGGAAATTTCACAAACCCTACCTCATTAGAAACCTAAGAGAGAAAACCTCATGGGACAAAACTCTTCTAAAGGAAAAAAAGTGTGTGATGCACGAGAGAGGGGACCTTTGATCAAGTTTGGGTAAGATCCAAGAATCCTAGATTGGGATAGATATGATCACAAACTTTTAGACTCTTGACTTTGGTGAAGATGTAAGCCAATTGGTCTTCAATTTTGGTGTAGCATTGTAGAGTTTTTGGGAATGTCCTGCAATCATTTGTACTTACTCGTGTGGTCGGTTCTAACATCGAAATTAGACAAAGTCATATGGTACTAGGGGTTGTAATGTCTTGCTAGAGTCCACTTATAATCTGTGAGTTGAGATACTCACTGCTAGTACTATATGATCCTATTGGGTCACCCGATTATGAACCAGGAGTCGGCCACATCCATACCCAGAACCAGGCCCGGCCCCATCTAAACGAATGATTGCAATTACTGTAACGAGCAAGGGCATTGGAAAAAAACTGCAAGAAATATTTGGAAGATTACAAGAAGATAAAAAAGCAGTATGACGTTCCTTCAGGTATTTTTGTTATCGAAGTAAATGTTGCTTCAACAAGTTCTACTTCATGGGTACTTGATACCGGGCCTAATATGTACTAATATGCAGGGCCTAAGCAACAGTAGAAGCTTGGAGAAGGGGCAAGTGGACTTACGTGTAGGAAATAGAGCAAGAATTGCTGCATTAGCCGTAGGAACATATAATTTGTCTCTTCCATCTGGTTTAGTTTTGATTTTAGAAAATTGATACTATGTACCTGCTATAAGCAGAAACATTGTTTCTGTTTCGGTTTTGATATTGAAGGTTTTTCATTTTCGATTAAAACAAATGTTGTTACTTTACTCGAGATGACTTATTTTATTGCAGCGTCCCATTATCGAATGGGCTTTATATTCTTGACCAATCTACACCTATATATAACATTAATATCAAACGCTTCAAATTAAATGATTCGAACCGGAGTTTTCTTTCGATCTGATCTAAACGAGAAACGCATCCAAAAACTTCATCATGATGGGCTTTTGGACTCATTTGATTATGGATCATTCGAGAAATGTGAATCTTGTTTATTGGGCAAAATGACAAAGGCTCCTTTCAACAAACTCAATGAAAGGGTCATCGATTTATTGGGCCTTATACATACCGATGTATGTGGTCTGATGAGCCTAAGTGCCAGAGAAAATTTTAACTACTTCATTACATTTACTGATGACTTCAGTAGATACGGTTTTGTCTATTTAATGAGACACAAATCGAAATCTTTTGAAAAGTTCAAAGACTTCCAAAATGAAGTACATAATCAACTTGGCAAGATTATTAAGGTTTTTCGATCTGATCTAGCAGGTGAATACTTAAGTCAAGAGTTCAGCGACCATCTGAGATTGTGGAATTATTTCACAACTCACTCCTCCCGGAACACCAGAATGGAATGATGTGTTTGAGAGGAGGAATCGAACATTACTTGACATGGTTTGATCAATGATGAGTCACACTGATCTTACGTAATCCTTTTGGGGATATGCTCTTGAAATATCTGCGTTTACGCTGAATAGAGTGGCATCAAAATCAGTGGCAAAGACAAAATATGAGATGTGGACGGGAAAATTTCCCAATCTGTATTTCCTGAAGATTTGGGGATGCGAGGTTTATGTCAAACGATTAATATCCGATAAACTTGCACATAAATCAGATAAATGTTTCTTCGTTGGTTATCCGAAGGAAACCAATGCGTACTATTTCAACAACCGAACCGAGAACAAAGTGTTTGTTGCTCGACATGGTGTTTTTCTTGAGAGAGAGTTTCTTTCTAAGAAAAACAGTGGGAGTAAAGTACAACTCAAAGAAATTCGAGAGCTTTAGGAAGCTGCTCAATCCGTACAGGAAGTGCAGCAGTTAGACTCGCAAGATATTTTCATCAACACCTGCAGAGCCTGAAGTTTGCAGATCCAGTAGAATCCGTCATGAACCCGAGAGATATCTAGGACTCCTCGTGAATGAAGGACATGATTTGTTGATTGTTGACAACGATGAACCTGCAAACTTCAAAGAAGCAATGATGGGCCCTGACTCCGAAAAGTGGTTAAAGGCCAAACAATCCGAAATGGAATCCATGTCAGAAAATCAAGTTTGGTTGTTAGTCGATTTACCTCAGGGTGCCAAAGCAATCGTGTGTAAATAGGTTTTCAAGAAGAAAATTGATGTATGATAACATACATATATATATATAGCTAGACTGGTAGGTAAGGGTTTCAAACAAGTCAATGGTGTTGACTATGATGATACCTACTCTCCAGTAGCTATGCTTAAGTCTATTTGGATTCTCTTAGCGACTGCTGCTCATTATGATTATGAGATTTGGCAGATGGATGTCAAAACCGCATTCCTGAATGGTATTCTGGAAGAGGATGTGTATATGACACAACCTGAGGGTTTTGTTGATCCTAAAACTGTTGGGAAAGTGTGCAACAGTTCATCCTTCGCGGGGTGTACAATTCTATCGAGACCGGGAGGAGGATGCATGTATACTTCATCCTCAAGTTCTCCTTGTAAGAATGTGTTCTTTACATCCACTTTCCATAGCTCCCAATCTAAGTTTGTAGAAAAAATTAGTACAACACGTACCGTATGATGTTTTGCAATTGGTGCAAAGGTATCGATGTAGTCTTGCTTAAGCGAGTTAAGGGATCTCTTGAATACAAAGCCTCAAGTGAGATTAGACACATTTGCATAGACCTTCTTGAGACTATCCCATAGTTCTTTGGCGGTTTCACAAAAGAAATAGTATTTAAGAAGAAGAGGATCAAGTGAAGCTGTTATGATAGCCATCACCGTTTCGTATTCTTGAAACCATTTGTCATTATCGGCCAACTACGTGATAACAAGATTTTTCACTCTATTGTCAAATCCTATTATACTTATATGTTGGTTGTAGTATAATAGGTGTCAATCCAACTGGGAATATAATTATCCATCAGGATGCAGTTAACTATTCTAATTCAAGCCAATCAAAGTGTGGTAGAATTAACGTGACTCTTAAGCTAATTAGGCGCTTGATATCACTCAATAGAGGTAATCTCTAGGCAACAAGAACACAAGTAATGAGTCCACTCTCATGGTTAACAAACTCGAATAGACTACTAACACACCCTATCGCCATAGGCGTTTGATAATCTAATCGAAATGAATGATCAACTCGCTTAGTACCGATTCACACCTCAGACATTTGATCTCTCGAGCCGAGCATGTGAATCTCTGAAGTGGTTCAGTCATACCCTTTAGCAAACACCCATCGGTGCTAGAACGTCTCAGAACAAGTCCATGTTGATCAGAATGAAGCTAGTGATAATAATACCAAATCAAAAAAGACTTAAATAAATCAAACCCTAACCAACCTAGAAAACCTAAGCGTCACGTAGACCTAACTCATCCTCATGAACCCTAGGTGACTACTCACAACTCATGAATTAAATACAAAGCATGAAATCAAAGTTTAGTTGCTTAACTAAAGAACTCAAACAAGGTATGAAATCAACACTGAATGTAAAACTGAATTGCATAAAAATAAACTTGAAATCAAAATGTTGTGTTTGATTACAAAGCTCTAAGTTCGCAAGAAAATAAATTGTAAAAACTCGGGTTCGAGGTTTGCAAGATTTAAGAATATTTATACTAAACTCATAGCAAAACCCTACATGAATTCGGCCCAATACGAGTGGATTTTAGCTTCAGACTAGCCTAGTAGTGAAAAGAGAAGTAGCGTGTTTCAGCTGGCCCTCCGCGAGTGAGTACTCGAGTTGGAGCTCGAGTGTGTGAACTCAAGCTGGTGTGCGCGTGAACTCAAGCTTGGGTGCGCGTGAAATCGTGTAGGGGTGCATGTGAACTCGAGCTTGGGTTCGCGTGAACTCGAGCTGGGATGCGCATGAACTCTAGCTAACGTGTGTGTGAACTCGAACTAGAGCGTGTGTGAACTCGAGCTGGGGCTCGAGTGCAGCTCGAGTCTGTGCATCATAGGTTAACTCGGTCTAGAGCTCCTCTTTGTCCAAAACAGGCTCGATCATGCCCGATCTCATTCCAGGGTCCTCGTATAAACGGTTCAAGTACCTGAAAACT
Source organism: Lepidium sativum (assembly GCA_023374145.1). Classification (NCBI taxonomy): domain Eukaryota; kingdom Viridiplantae; phylum Streptophyta; class Magnoliopsida; order Brassicales; family Brassicaceae; genus Lepidium; species Lepidium sativum. The sequence continues at coordinate 32,444 of JAKUCM010006756.1, read as the reverse complement.
CACAAAATGTAATATGAATGCGGATGCATATGAATGTGTATGAGTGAGGCTGCCTAGATTCCAACTAGATGAGAATGTATCAGAAATGTACGTATAATATAGCTAAATGATGCTCCTAAGACGTGCTAAAAACGTGTATATCAACTCCCCCAAACTTAGTCTTTTCTTGTCCTCAAGCAAATGCATAGTCCTAAGAAGGAAAAGATGGTGTCGACACTGGGAACACCTTACCTTAAACAAACAACTCAGTAGGCTGAAAAACCGTAAGCCACATATGAACCCTTATTCCATTGTAAAAACACAATCTACTTTCATCAAGGTTTAGCATCCTAACCAAATATCCATAGTACTTAGCTAGACTCTAAGAAGCACAAGTTTGATTCCTAGTTCCAAAGGTGCAGGCCTTAAGAGGGTTTATTGATCATAGACTATTTATACAACTTCCAAGAGCTTAGCAAGACTTAATATATTTAGCACAATTATTTTTTTATATTCAGTTTTTGCTCAAACTCAGGATTTTTGTTCGATATTTAATAGTGAACACAAGGAAGTACGGGTTTACGCACAACCCTGATTCACCTTAGGCATCCATATCTTAGCTTTCTCAATGAATACGAAACCGTACAGGTTTACGCAGAGTCCAAGTTCACCTTAGGCAATATTATATTGGTTTTATCAGTAAACTCAAGAAAGTACGGGTTTACGCATAGTCCCCATTCACTTTGGACATCATTATATGAGAAGTACCTATTTTTCGTTTCATTCTTTCTAATTGACAAGCTAAACTCAAGGATTCAATCAATGCATCTCAAACCCCTATCTTGGCAAATTCAAATTCAGTTTTAGAGGAAACAAATCTGGTTCTTTCGAGACACAACATAAGCTTAGTTTCAAAGGCGAACGATCTACCAATTAGGTTTCGAAAAGGAAGAACTGCAAGTCCAAGAGTTCACTATGGTGACTAATCAATCAACCTAGCAAGACTGCTATCCATAACAAGATGATTTCCAAAACTTAGACTCGATCCTAAGTGCAATGCATGACACTATATGAAGACTCTGTTTTTGAAAGATGCATTTTCATTTTTTTTTGTGCCATGAATGATGCGTATGAACATGAGGAAAATCAAATTAAGAAAACAGCAAACATGATTAGTAGTACTCTGAGTCCTCCCCCGAACTTAAATCACACCACCCCTTGTGTCGATAAAAGCTTGAACAAGGTCCCAGACAAGTACAAGCTGGTGCAATGGTATGCACAAGAAGAGGTTTTCACTCTTACCTCAGCGAAATAAAGATCATCAAGCGGGATCCATGTCCATTGGATGAATGTTTGAATGTGTGGTCGGATGTGAGCTCGAGTCGTGTTGTTGTGTGTAGCTCTGAAACTCCAAGCCGAATTGGTCATAGCTCCTGAGTCCTGCCTGAGGTATGAATTGCTGCAAGGTCGAGTTCTGGTTATCGAGCAACGAAATTCCCGTCTGTAGTGTAAGCTGGTGTACGTCTGTCTACTGATGTGGTTCCTCAGTCCGAGTTCGCTCTCGGTGCAGGAGACGAGTGGAACACCTCCTTTCTGCTAGACGTTGTCTTGGCGGTTCATAGTCGGGCTCTAAATCAAGCTCCTCAGTATATGCTGGTTGTTGCGCGAGTATGTGTGGTGAGTCAAGATCAACTGGCTGAATTTATGGCATTACATCCTTTGGCTGAGTTTGAGATGGTATCACACGCTCATAAGAAGATGCTTTGCGTGGCTGCATTGAGGGCCAAGGATTGGAGGGTTGCCTGGAAACTGATGTCGATTTTATGTGGTGCGCATGTTATGGAGGCGTAGGTTATGGGCTTCTTCGATAGTTGGGGTTAAGCGATAAGGAGCTAAGCTAATCCATAATCGTGTTAATCTTCTTGGTATTCTATTTAGATAGCTTGGAGAGTAACTCAATGTGTTTGTGTGCCACTTTTAACCCTTTTGGCATTTTAGGGTCGAGATAGTCTTCAAAATAATAGCAGTCTGGCTTACCTAATGTCCTCTCCGTGACTTGAGGTGTCTTCTCTTTGTGGTTGATTCTGGAGCGACTTTTAGTGAGGAGGTGCTCTGGAGGTAGAAATGCAATATTGCACTCAAGTGCTATCGGGGTCTACTCTTGGTTAGATAGCTGAATAAATAAATCTGTATTTAAACATCCCTTTAATCGTGCTCTTCCTTAGAAATCTATGATTCGTGAGGTATGTTATGTCAATGTATGCTGGAGGTGTTGAATCTTTCGATATTATGGTGGCATTACATGCCTCCATTATCCTCGTTATAATCACTCCGCAGCAAATTGAAGTATTGTCTTTGCTTTGAAGTTGAATCGCCCAACTTTTGTACCAGGTCAACTGCTTCATTATTGCTTTTGTGAACCCGTTGTTGTTTCTTTTTCCCACAATGTTGATTCTGTGATCGTATCTGTTGTGATTGCTCAAAAGATTTTCATCAATCATTTTAAGCTCTCGCTTCCTCACATTTTCGGACATGTGCCTAGCAAAGCATGTATCAGCAATCACTTTGTGAAAGTTCCTAATTGTCGGGTTCCTGATCTTGGTGCTCTTACTGCATGAAGCGATGTAGTCGTGTGGGGTTGCAATCACTTTCCACAATAGGTTCAGCTCGTCACGGTCGAAATCACTATCGTTTCCATCAGAATGTTGAAGGTCAAACAGCTGGTCAAATTGCAATGCTGAGAATGAGTATTTTCTGCCATTGACTACAAAAATTAGAGCTCCAAACCAATCTATTTCTTGCAGTCTTTTTCATTCTCAAGATACGTCTACAGCTCCACTGAAGCAAGGAACTGCCTAGTCTCAGCGGGGTAGGTTTCGCGTGCATACGGAAGGAATTGTGTCAGACCAATATTCTGCAGCATCTGTTCGACGTCTCTAGCTATGCCTAACTGCATCATTGTCTCCCGATGCAGGTATCTTGTCCCTTCCACTTTCACTTTCTTAAGGTGCCACAACACTTGTTTATGTGGGACATTTTCCGGGAGGTTTTCGTCAATCCAGATATCCGGTTCACTGTCATTACTGCTTGACTCCTCTTGAGTTTCGTCCACTGTCTCCTCTGGAACAGTTTCTCTCATAAGTTCTTTGCCGCTGCATCTCCTAGTTCTGCGTACTAGTTTTGGCGCCTCCAAACTCGAGTCCTCATCATCAAAATCCACTATCGAATCAACCAAAGAACGAATGTTATAACGTCTCGAAGAACCTTCCCCTGATCTTCTCATACTATGAACTGAAAGCAACAATACTAAATTTAATTTTCAGTGACCTTAGAATTAATAACACCAATATTGTAAAAAAAAGATTTATAATAATATAAAATATGAAATATATGAATTATATCAAATATAATATATAATATATATAAAATATAATATAATATCAGAATAATTGGGTGAATTGGCGTGCAGTTCAAATTTGCGTGCGATGGAGCTCGAGTTAAAGCGAGACGCGTGACGGCTTGTGTCTAACTCGGGTTTGGAGCTCGAGTTGGCGTTGGGGCTCGGTTTAAAGTCGAGTGATATCGGCGCAGGAAACTTGAGTTCGGTGCTCGAGTTACGTGGAGGGAGCTCGGCCTGTCTAGTGCGGGGTACGCGAGGTACGGCCGAGGGAAGCTCGATAGAGGACTGGGGTAGGACACTCGAGGGATGTTGGTGACGTGTGATTACCCGAGGCGCGGAGAGCTCGAGATCTGTGGAGGGAGCTCGAGTGGAGGTCGCCATGGCTCAAGTTGCTTTCGCGTGTGAGATCATGGTGGAGCTCGAGTACGGAGCGCGTGGAGCTCGAGTGCGGAGTAGAGCTCGATGGTACGTTACACTCTAGTTGAGATCGATTTGCGATGTCGAGTGTGGAGCGCGTGGAGCGTGTGGAGCTCGAGTTGGGAGCTCGAATGCGGAGACGAGCTCAAGACTAGACACAGCGCGTGAGGCACGGAGAGCTTGAGTTGGAGGCTCAAGTGCTGACGGAGTGCTAAGGCGGGGCGTTGGCTTGGTGTGTGATGGGCTTGAGTTGCGTCTTGTCTCGAGTCTAGAGAGACACAATTTACCGAAGAGGAAGTGATGAGGTAGCCGAGGCTCGTGGCGTGTGCTGGGAACACGAGTTGGTGCTGCCAAAGAAAGAGAAAGGAGAGTGTGTAGGTAAGCAAATATGAATGAGTGTGATTAATGTGAAGTGAAACTCATTTTATGGAGGAGAAAGACTGGTGAGTGGGACGTGGGGGACAAGAGCATATGGGAGTGCAAAAGAAAGAGACAAAGATGTCTCTTCACCCCCTTTATATTTTCTTTTCCTTTTTTCCGTTTTTTGAAGTTTTTTTTTTTTTTGAAAATGACTCGACCTGATTCTTGACGATGCCCTCACACTGGAGTCCTGAAAATCAAATATTAAGCTTGGCGCGCTAATAAAATTGAAATTGTAAAACCTTAGTTAGGATATGTGCAAGGATATGCATAGCATTGCCTCCCAAGTGTGCTTGTTTATAGTCACTGAGCTTGAATTTCACTTTTTCAAAGGCCAGTTGGTTCATCGAGAGAAATTGAGGTTCTCTCGTGAATAGTCTCATCGGCTCGATACTGCTTAACCCCTCTGGCATTCACAGTGAAATCGTTTCCTTCCCCGTTAATCAATATAAGAGCTCCATATTGCAAAATTTCTTTCACTCTGAATGGACCTGACCATTTTGAGTTCAACTTTTCAGGAAACAACTTTAGCCTCAAGTTAAACAGTAACACTTGGTCGCCTGACGTGAGTTTCTTGTGTGCAATCTTCTTGTCGTGGAAGGCTTTAGTCCTTTCCTTGTGCATTTTTGAGCTCTCGTAGGCTTCAAGTCTGTCCTACTATATCTCCACAGGCAGATGACATGTGTTTCCATACGCAAGCTGAAACAGGGTTCTTCCAATAGGAGTCTTGAAAGCCGTTCTGTAAGCCCACATGGCGTCGTCCAACTTCACTGCCCAATCACGTTTTGAGACCCCAACAACTCGAGCTAAAATAGCCTTGATCTGCTTGTTTGAAACCTCCACCTGACCACTAGTTTGTGGATGATAAGGTGTAGCTACCTTATGCTTAACTCCATTCTTCCTTAGCAAGTTCTCAAACACTTTATTAATAAAGTAAGATCCCCCATCACTGTTTACAACACGAGGCACACCAAATCTAGGGAAAATGATGCTCTTGAAATACTTTATAACGACCCTAGCATCATAAGTCGGACTTGCCACAGCTTCTACCCACTTTGAAACGTAGTCCACTGCGACGATAATGTAGCGATTCCCATGGGATGGTGGATTACACGGCCCCATGAAGTCGATTCCCCAACAATCAAATACCTCAACTTCCAGAATTGGGTTTTGTGGCATCTCGTTCCTTTTGCTGATACTACCCATTCTCTGACATGGATCACACTTGGAGAAGAAGTTCTGAGTATTCCTGAACATAGTCGGCCACCATAATCCTGATTGCAAGATCTTCTAGACAGTACTGAATGTGGCAAAATGTCCACTGTAAGCAGACCCATGACAATGCTCTAGAACGCCCTGAACATCTTCTTCTGCTATACACCTTCTGAATAAACCATCTGCTCCCTTCTTGTATAAGTAGGACTCATCCCAAAAATAGTGATTGACGTCTCTGAAAAACTTCCTCTTCTGATAGGAATCCAAACAATTAGGCACTTCACCCACAACTAGGTAGTTGACCAAATCCGCATACCAAGGTAGAGTGGATCCAGCTAGCTTCTTGTTGATTTGAGAACAATTTTCTTCTGCACCTAGAGTCATGAGTTGCTCTTCTGGCATTGATTAATCAATAGGGGTGGATTCCTCAATCATCATTCACGACTGGTGATATACCACTGCATTCTCCACTCGAGGTTTGTCCACAATCTCTAAGTCAAACTCTTGCAGTAGCAGTATCTATCTCAGTAGTGTGGGCTTGGCGTCAAACTCTTGCAGTAGCACTCCATTCTCCACTCGAGGTTTTTCTTTATAAGATATTTCAACACTGCGTGATCAGTGTGAACAATAACCTTGGATCCCACTAGGTATGATCTGAATTTTTCAAACGCAAAAACTACATCAAAGAGTTCATTTTCTATGGTGGCATACTTGGTTTGGGTTTTGTCTAGAGTCATGCTAGTGTAGTGTATCACGTTCAACTTCTTATCCTTTCTCTGACCCAGGACTGCTCCAACAGCAAAATCGCTTGCATCACACATGAACTCGAATGGGAGATCCCAGTCTGGAGCTTGGACTATTGGAGCATATATCAACGCCTCTTTGATGTTAGAGAATGCTTCGAGAAATTTAGGGTTGAAATGGAACTAGACCTCTTTGCGTAGTAGGCTCGTCAGGGGCCTTGCAATTTTGGAAAAATCCTTGATGAATCTTCTATAGAACCCAGCGTGACCCAGAAAACTTTGAATATCCTTCACTGTCTTATGGGGTTGCAGTTGAGCCATGACCTTAATCTTTGCTTTGTCAACCTCAATACCCCTCTCAGATATCTTGTGCCCCAACGCTATCCCTTCCTAAACCATGAAGTGACATTTTTCCCAGTTGAGCACAAGGTTGTTCTCCACGCACCTGCTAAGCACCTTGCACAAATTTGCGAAACCAGAGGAGTAGGAAGAGCCATAGACGGAAAAATCATCCATGAAGACCTTAACTACATCCCCAATCAAATCCGAGAAACTAGAAGTCATACAACGCTTAAATGTAGCAGGAGCATTGCATAACCCAAACAGCATGCATTTGTAAGCAAAAGTGTCATAAGGGCAGGTGAAAGTAGTTTTTTCCTGATCACCCGACTGTATAGGGATTTGAAAGAACCTGTTGTACCCGTCAAGGAAATAGTAATACTTTTACTCTTCAACCATCTGATCAATAAACGACAAATGGAAATGGTCTTTTCTACTGGATGAGTTCAGCCTCCTATTGTCTATACACATCCTATGCACCGTTATGGTTATAGTGGGTATTAGTTCTTCTTTATCATTCTTAACCACTGCAATACCCCCTATCTTAGGAACACAATGCACAGGCGAAACCCACTTACTGTTAGAGATTGGAAATATAACATCAACGTCTAGCAACTTAAGTATCTCTTTTTAACCACTTCTTTAAGGTTCAAGTTCAATCTCCTCTGGGGCTCTACACTAGAATGAGATTCATCTTCTAAGTGTATCCTATGCATGCAAAAACTTGGGGAAATTCCTCTAATATCTTTAAGCGTGTATCCTATGACTTTCTAAAACGTTTAAGCTCAGTCAAAAGCATGTTCAATTCATCATCATTCATGGTGTCCTTCACGATAACAAGATAAGTAGAATTTGGGCCTAGAAAAGCGTACCTTAGCACTGCAGGAAATGGTTTCAGTTCGACTTTGCGTGCCATGAGCTCAGACCAGTCATCAGTAACGTTAGGCGTAGTGCATTCGAGCACTTGCAGCTCGAGTTTCTGTCTCGAGTCTGGCTTAGATACACTCGAGTTTAATTCCTCAATTACCGCTAAACTTTTGACTGGCATGTGACAATCTAACAGGTTTGCGTAGTATTCAGCTTCCAGACTTAAGTACCCTTCAACGACTCGTTTTGTTAAAGCAACTTGCAGTTAATCTTCTGCTGTCAATTCTTCTAATAGCTCATCAGCAAGAGTGTCCATCTCGATCGTTGGTTTCTTAATCGCAACATTGATGTTGAACTTCATTTTAAGATTTGGACCGAGATTCAGCTCGATGACTCCATTCCTAATATCAATAAACGTGCCCGCCGTGGCCAAGAAAAAGTCTTCCAAATAAAAGAGGGTCCTTAGGTTTTCCTTCCATCTCCAAGACAATAAAATCTGTTGGTATCTCAACTACCCCCACCTTCATAGGAAGGTCTTCCAAGATGCCATGTTGAATTCTCACTGATATATCTGCTAGAATCAATGAGATTTTGCAGGACTTGGAATTAACAAAGCCTAACCTTTTTGAAACTGGAAGCAGCATGAGGCTGATTGAGGCACCTAGATTGCAGAGACACTTGCTGAATGATAATGGTCCAAGCGAGCATGAGATTGTAAAGGTTCCATGATAACCAAGCTTTTTCGGCATAACTTTCCTTTGGATTATGGCGCTAATCTCATGTGTTAGTACGACCATACCCTCGACTTCTTGAGTTCTCTCCTTGATTGCGTCTTTCAGAAATTTCTTGTATGGAGGCATTAGCATAAAATCATCTAGAATTGGAATCTTCACTTCAATGTCTTTCATCTGCTTATCGAAGAGCGCCTTGTACTTCTCAGTAAGCTCTTTCTTGAACATTTTGGGAAAGGGTAATTGAGGTTTATATGGTGCAAGAACAAATGGTTTACTCTTCTCTGGGGTTCTTATAAGTGGATGAGCGTCTAGAGTAGTGGTGTGGTTTCAACTTGGTTGGTTGTGTCGAGCTTAGGTGTGATTTTTTCAGCAGAATGTGGCTTAGAAACAGCTTCAGGTCGAGTCTCTGTCTCGAGTGGCTTGTTAGTAGTGGAAATTTTTGTCTAATCCTTGATAAGAAAATCCTCCCCCTCATGAACCTTACTGTCCTTAGTATGCTTTGGACTCTCTGCTCGAATCAGTAACTCGCATCCACTTCTCAGGGTGATGGCATTGCCATGATACTCTTTTGGGTTGGAAACTGCTTTCTAACTCTCCACATACTTGAGTCTTGCGTTCAGTGTCTCAATCTTGCACTTGATATCGGTTTGAGAAGCGTCAATCTTAGAGTGCACCTATGCAAATTTTTGCGTGACTTCGGCAGCAGAGGCTTTCGGCGTGTGCTTCATACCCAGGTGGTATGTTTTTGCAGATGACTGGTAACTCTTGTGATATTGCTGCTTCGAGACAAACACATTCGACTGGGCGTGTAGGGGTTTGGGTGGGTATATTTGGTCTTGGGGAGGGTATCCATGATGTGGGCAGTGAGACTGATAATTCTTGTACCTCTGCCATGATTCAGCGAAGGTTTCAGAATTCTGCTGGGTAAAGGTAGAGATGGTGTTTCTCAACTTTGTCGTTCGAGAGTTGGAGAAGAATTTGGCAAGGAATGCAGATTTGCAAGCTTCCCATGAAGTGATGGAGCCTTGCGGTAGGTGCTTCTCCCAGATGTGGGCTTTGTCTCCGAGAGAAAATGGGAACAACCTTAGTTTGAATACATCCTCACTGACTCCATTGATCCATTGCAGTCCACATAGCCGCTCGAATTCGTCCAAGTGATCAAGCGGATCTTCAGAAGGTAGGCCGTGAAACTGCCTATTTTGGATCATAGAGATGAGATTGCTCTTGATCTAGAAGTTTTGTTTGTTATGGCTGGGGGAACAATCCCACGTCTCTGGGTGTGAGTGATTGGTGCATCTCCACCTCTGATCATTTGCGGCCTCCTCTGTTGAGGCTAGTCTACAGGAGGAACGTGTGTGTTCGACTCTGTGTCTGCGTTCATTCTCACTCGCTCTATAAACGTACTGTAGACTTGGTTTCTTTGCGCTCTTAACTCGCGTGGTAGTTGGTTAATGTTGTCAAAAGGCTCGAGAAGATTATGGTTTCCTTGTGAACGTGTCTGCATAAACTGTATGAACTCAAACTGAGCAGTAGGGTCAAGTTGACGTACCGGAGGTTGAAATCACCTGAAACAGAACACAAAAAATAATGTCACAAGTGAGTATGTAACGAAAAGTAAAAAGAACTTGAGCTTAGAAATGTAACAATCATAATTGTAACTAACAGAGACCCATTTGGCAACGACGCCAATTTTATAACAAGATTTTTCACTCTATTGTCAAATCCTATTATACTTATATGTCGGTTGTAGTATAATAGGTGTCAATCCAACTGGGAATGTAATTATCAATCAGGATGCAGTTAACTATTTTAATTCAAGCCAATCAAAGTATGGTTTGTCTAACAACCTAATTCGAACATTTAAACGAAAATAAATAAAGCAAGGCAGTTGTAAATAATTCAAACAGAACAACGAACAATAGAGTATAAAGTAGAATTAACGCAATGTGAGAAAACAGGATCCTGAGGAGTGAGTTTCATGGGTCAACGTGAGTCTTAAGCTAACTAGGCGCTTGATATCACTCAATATAGCTAATCTCTTGGCAACGAGAACACAAGTAAGGAGTCCCCTCCCGTGGTAAACAAACTCGAATAAACTAATAACAGACCCTATTGCCATAGGTGTTTGATAATCTAGTCATAATGAATGATCAACTTGTTTAGCGCTGATTCACACCTCACACATTCGATCCCTTGAGCCGAGCATGTGAATCTCTGAAGTGGTTCAATCAGACGCTCTACCAAACACCCATCGGTGCTAGAGCGTCTTAGAAGAAGCCCAAGTTGATCAGAATGAAGCTAGTGATGATAATATCAATTCAGAAAAGACATTAATAAATCTAATAACTTTAAGCAACCTAGAAAACCTAAGTGTCACGCAGACCTAAATGATTTTCAGGAAACCTAAGTGACTACTCAGAACTCATGAATTTAATACAAAGCATGAAATTAAAGTTTAATTTCATAACTAAAGAACTCAAACAAGGTATAAAATCAACGCTGAATGTAGAAGTGAATTGCATAAAAATAAACTCGAAATTAGAAGGTTGCGTTTGATTACAAAGCTCTAAGTTCGCAAGATAATCAATTGTAAAAACTAGGATCCGGGATTTGCAACATGTAAGAATATTTATACTAAACTCATAGCAAAACCCTAAATACACTCGGCCCAATACGCAGTGGATTTTAGGTTCAGACTGGCCCAATAGTGAAATGAGAAGTAGCGCGTTTGAGCTGGCCCTCCGTGAGTGGGTGCTCGAGTGTGTGAACTCAAGCTGGTGTGCACGTGAACTCGAGCTTGGGTGCGCGAGAAATCGAACTGCGGTGCAGGTGAACTCGAGCTTGGGTGCGCGTGAACTCGATCGTGCCCGATCTCATTCCAGGGTCCTCGTATAAACGCTTCCAGTACCTGAAAACTCACAAGATGTAGTATGTATGCGGATGCATATGAATGTGTATGAATGAGGCTGCCTAGACTCCAACTAGATGAGAATGTATCAGAAATATACGTATAATATAGCTAAATGATGCTCCTAAGACATGCTAAAACCGTGTATATCACTACCACATCGGAAGTGCCTCTGTTCCTTTTCCTTTGTACACTATACTTGAGATTTTTTCATGTGGAGGCTCTACATTGCTCCACAACCCACGGCTCCAAAAGATCATTATTGCAGTCCTTGACCAAAACATATAGTTTGGCCCCTTGAGAATCACCATAATACAAGCTCTTTTATGGGATTCCATGGCGGCTAATCGAGAGATATAGAGAGATTTTTGGAGGTAGATAAGTAAGGAGAATTAAAAGATTTGAGAGCGAGAATTAAGTGAGAATCAAGATCTTTATTGCTCTGATAATATGTAATAATTTAAGAGTAAGTGTCGAAGATTCATGGTTTGAAAGAAAGAATCCGAGAGAGAATTAATGTTGAAGTTAAAGAGAATTTCATAGATTGATTATATTGTCTTTTGCATTCAAATAGAAGGTTCTTTGATATACATACAAAGAAAGGATAAGCCCTTGCCAACATACCCAAGGAGAAGTGGTCTCGCGGCGATAGTGACCACTCTGTGCGAAATCCGAGGAGAGGTCACATGTCTTCTCTTATCTCTAATGGGTCTATGATGTCCATTAGGTCCCTCCTTAAGTTCTCAAGAGTTAAAGATATGGTTTTTGATTTGAACAAGTCTCATAGATTGCCTTCAAGGATCGAATCTCGAAGAATCGGCTCAGTCGGGTCGGATGTAAGGAAGGACGCAGACGACAGGATTACGTCATGTGGCTGGGGCATATGCGTCTTGATCGGCTGTTGGCATACTTCCCCGAGGCCTTTCGACCCGCGATACTTTGCTCACCTGCACCATACAACATTGGGGAGTTTGTGCCCCGATGACTTTCGACCTTGCGGCCCACGACGTCCGACCTGGCGACCCATTATTCTTTGCAACATACTATATTTCTTTTCCTTCTTTATTTACATTGATTAATAAAGGTAACCATCATCGGTTGAAGTAATCTCTAGAAGCCCAGACATACATATCTGGTTCATACTCCAACAGAAAACCCAAAAGAAAAATGTATGAAGAAATGCCATGGCGATATTTAAAAGCTTTTAAATCATCGAGAGACATTTGTTGGCCTTTCCTCTGAAAATAGTGAAGGACGGTCAGAGAGGAGTCAGAAGACATCGTGGGAAATCTATAAATTTTGAAGAAAAAATTTCGAAAAAGAAGACTGGAGAAGCAAAGTAAAAATAAGGAAAAGGAAGGAATGCTTACCTCTAAAAACAGTGAAAGTTAAAGCCTGTAAAGATGGTAAAGCGACGGTTACAGTCGGCACGAATACCCAGGGCACTACTTACCCAAGCGCTTTATAACAAGACAAGAGCCCTAACGGCCGTCAATCTAATCGCAACATAGAATCCAACTGTTGATTTTGAAATAAGAAAAGTTTCAAACTAAGATCGAATAAAGCAAAGAAATGGAAATTGAAATCGCTTCATTCTTCTCCCACGTTAGAATAAGGAAATTGGGGGCTACTTTTTATGGTGGGCCCAAATCATTCGGGTCTATCAAAGGAAAGGCCATTAAGAAGAGAGAAGGACAATGAATCAGCCCAAAATCAGTATAGTAAATGCGCATCCACGCGCTAGATAGTTAAAGAAACAAAATCGCGTCAACCCGTGAAGCTTGATTGGCGCAATAAAGAAGGCAAAAGCACTACTTAATCTGATTAATGAAGAAATCATAATATTATCCGATTAGTGCGGAGAAAAAACAATAACAATTTCGGTGGCAAAAGAACTAGTTAGCACCAGTCTGGAAGAGAAAAAAACATTTCGGTGGTTCGTAGCAGATACTTACATTATTTCTTTGTATATATCTGATAAATCTAATATAAGCTATTCAATACATGATTGGTTATTTACGCATAAACAACTTCGAATTAATTATTTTCTTGATTTTTTTTTAACAAAAGCAAACAAATTTTTACTTGTACATTTTAATCTTTCTTGTAATCCTAAATAGGTACCCACTGCGCCTAGAGTGTAATGCCAAAACATTCTTGAACCTTATGTTTTCTTATAATGTCGACATCCTTTCTGAAATAGATCAATGATTGTGAGAAATTTATTTGTTGTATACAAATCCTCTCATAATCGTTTAGAACTTGTACAATGGTGTTGGTTTCCTCCATATTTGCCTTGCCAAAATGATGAGAATGTTAAGAGCAACACTCAAGGGACTATGGGGGAGAAGTTTGAACCCACGGATGCTATAGAGATTCAACAAGGGCCAATGACTAGAGCTAGTACTAAGAAGCTTGCTGAAGCTATTTCTCTATTCATAAGTCATTCTTGGAACCCTTCCAGTGACTTAAGCGTGGATGCGATACACACAACTATCATATGCATCCAAGCTAATGATCAACAATTGGGTTAGTGCTCCAATTGTACTCTTTTTCCCAATACTTGGTTTTGTCCCACTGGGTTTTCCAAGTTTGGTTTTTAATGAGGCAATTGGGTCATTACATCATTGCTTAACTCGTTGGTCATGAAGACCCAAGACAGAGTATGAGAATATTTCCATTTATTCGTTGGTCAAAAATACCTAAGGCAGAATGAGAATATTTCCATTTATTAGACTATTTTCTATTTTTTTGTTGGTCCAAATGTCTTGGGCCTAGTTATTTCGTTTTTCTACCTATTTAAGACTCAAAACTGATGCTTGTAAACCCTAGACGTGATTGAGAGCAATAGCCACCTTTCTTTCTACGTGATTTAGAATACAAGTCGTTTTAGAGTGATTCTGAAACAAAAAAATTAACTTTTGCTGAGTGATTCGCAAAGGTCCTATCTGATTTTAGGTGTGAATCCTTGAATCAACTATCTAAACTACAAAGGAACCACGCCCCTTTTTGAGTCTATCAAATCTGTGATTTGCTGCCTCTTCAAGAAACTCCAAATCGATCAACTGTTGGGTTGGAATCTGTGAGCTCCACTCTCAAAGCTTCGATCCTCAAGGGAGGTTCATATCACAAAAAAGGCTATCATCTACGAAGAAAAATGACACACTTCAAGGCTACTCCTCAGTTCAAACATGTTGGTTTCAATGAGATTAAGCTCTACATAAACGTCGAAACTTCACTAGGTGAATGAAACCACTTATCCTACAAATATTATACTCGCTCTCAGTGAGAGGAAACACCAACATTTGGTTGAATCCGTGTCTAAATGCTTTGATGAATATGAGATAACTATTGAGTAACTCGGTCTTAACAAGGAAAATAAATCTAGATTGGATTTAATCTAATTGAAGCATCACAACACTTGAAGTTTGTGTGCTAAGAATAAATCGTATTGTAGAACAGTTCATCTAAATCTGATAGACAAAAGAATCAAAAAATGGATCCTCTCGACCTAGGTACGTAACTCCACGTCTTATGATATATGAACACACGCCCAACGGTACATCACTTCCACGTCCGTTGACTTTCTCGGCTGTCTGTTAACCACATGTTGTGGTACATGAAATCTTTCCCAGAGAATATGGTTCTCGACCCAATGGCCTAACCGCAGTACGTGGCTTCTCTCTGTTGACTTTCCTAGTCTAAACGTTGACTTTTTCATACATGCACCACCATCCGACCTAATCAGGAATTGATGATGATTTGATAACCCTTATGGGTCTTTCATAGCCATTTTTCTCATTCTTAAAGACCTTTAAGGTGGTCCTTGGCCTTGTTTTGCTGACTCAGCCTTGACTCTCCTTTTGATCTTCTTCTTGACCTTAAAGGTCTTCGACCTCTTCATCTTGTCTCTTTGATATACAGTACATTTGACCCGCCGTTGTTGGGCATCTTGAGCCTTGGTACAAAGAATGAAGAGATAAGGAGATTACAAGTCTCCTTGCCTTAGTATTCTATGAGGGTTAATTCGTCCTCTAGGAATCCCATTTACGCGGACATAATAGTGATCAGATGAAATACAATACATGATTACCTCCACCCACCTTTCATGGAATCCTAGTTTATTCAATAATTGTCTTAGGAAATTCAACCAAATTCTCTTATAGGCTTTGCATATATCTACTTTATTGCCATATAAGTTAGGTTCACCTTTTGCGTAAAACATCTTTTGCGTGAAGTATATTCTTCAATCAAGCAAATTAATTTAGAGATAATCTTATGCCCAATGTTACATAAACGGATTAGTCTCACTTCCACCATTTTGGTCGGTGTAGTCTTATTTAGGATCAAGAAGATATTCATGAGAGTTAACTCCCTTTCAAATCTGCTAGTTTCAATAAAATTATTCATAAGGTTAACGGGTCTTCTTTACTGATTTCCCAATATTATTGTAAAAGATGCAGTCATACCATTTAGGCCAAAAAATTTACCAGGATCCATCATGAAGAGAGCACTCTCTTTCTCATTACTTTGTGTCGGAGTCTCATTGTCTCAATCACAAATTTGGCTATCTTCAATGTGTTTGTACTAAGGAGAGTTGTTGATTTATGATCCAAATAAGATTTTTGGACTCATCATACTCAAATCGAATTAAATCTTCGGGCTTGTCAGACTCCAAATCAAAAGAAAAATTATCTATTTGTTGAAGAATTTTCTGATAGAAGTTAATACTCGGTAGACTTTGGTGAAAGAGAAGATAAGAAAGATTTTTTAATTAAAAATGATAAATAAGAATTCGGATTTAAAATTCTACCGAAAAAGATCGGATTTTGATTAGTCGTAAAAGGCTCTTAGAATATATCAAAATCAATTGCTGTTAAAATCCATTTGATTTTTAATCAGTTTATAGACTGGATTTTTATATACTTTGTGAGATAGGTTATCCAATACACAAGATTCGACAATGGATTTAAAATACATTAAATTAAGGAGTTGATGGGAGGGGGATGGGGACGACTCTGAAGAAAAATGTATATCATTATGCTACAGTGGCGAAAAGAGCTTGGAGGAACTTGTATTTAATGGTGAGATTATGACAGTTTAATACAATTAAAAAATAAAAAAAAAAATAAGAAAATGGTGAGATTATGTTTGATATGTCTCTACACAATGAGACCAATGATACTTTTCATAGAGACCAATGATACATTTTATTCAATTTATTACTAAACAATTTTTTAGATACATTTTAGAGTATCACCATTAAACATGCCCTAAGAGTTGAGAGCCATATGGTATCAACAAGTTGTCAAGTTCTTCTGAAAAACTGAAGAGATCAAAGATTGGATTGCCAACGAAATTGGCAGAACTAATACACCTTTCACCTAAATTCGAGAAAACTCATAAAATTTCTATCTTTGAGTGTATTTTTTGGTAGGTGAATCCGGATAAGCTCATCACCTTATTTTTTGTGTTGTGAATTATCTTAAAGAGAGATGTTTGTATGTAAAATTAGTTTATATGAAAATAATCAGACAATATAACATTGGGACAGTTTATGAACAATGTATTTTAACTCTACATTCTTTTGCTAATTCTAATATCCTCGAACCAAAACGGAAAGAAAAATAAAAAATGAAAAACACAAGTATTAGAAATTGAAATAACTATGTATTTTCCTAACTATTTACCATCTAAAACTGAAGAATTTCACAAAAGTTTTGATTGCATATTGTCTACGCTTTAAACATCGTCCTTGTCTATCGAGAAATCAGGCTCATCTGGTTTAAATAGTTGAGGCATCTTCAAACTGTTTGAAGATCCATCTTTCTTACCAGTACTACTACTTGAAGCCTTTTGATTTGTGCCTCTTCTAGTGTTGGCCGCAAATTTAGATGCCAATATCGTTGCTCCCAAATTTTGATTGTTGTTTGTGGTTTCCATTGAAACGCCTTCGATATCCTCCTCGTCGCTTCCGTAGTATTCTTCTTCGTTGTAATAGTATCCAGTGTTTTCGTGCAGGCTCAGCTCTTTCGCAAGCTTTTTTCGCTTGTATCTTCTCCATGCAGATTGAACGAAACACGCTCCCCATGCTCGCCACTGATGAGAGTAATATCTGAAAATTGGACGCATGAGATATTGTCTAGCTCCATTTTGAATTATCACTTCAAGATACATTTCGTTTAATGTCTGTTCCGTCAAAATATATTTATGGTTTACCTGAAGGCGTGTTGTAGCTTTTTGCTTTGAAGTCGTTTGAACTGATGAGCAACAAACTTGAGATCCTCTGCACTCAAAACAAAGGCTTCGACTTCAGAGAGGGCACAGACGGTTCGGGTCGAAGAAGGAAGATTGAGTGTAGAGTTTGGCATTAAGGCCCATGTAAGAAGCTCTTCCCCGCAGAAATCGCCCGGTCTTAAAGTAGTGGAGTTGAAGAAACCAGATCTTCCTCCATTTGTTGTGGAGCTTTCTATTTGTCCTCGGATCACAAATAGCATTTCATTCACTGGGTCTCCTTCACGGAATATGTAGGTCCCGGCCGTGCTCAGTGACGAGACAAGACATCCACATATAGCATCAAGAAGTTGATCATCCATTTGAGAGAAGAATGGGACCTACACTTAGCAAAAGCATGTGGTTTTTGAAACATGAAAAATCAAAATCATAACTCTTTTTCCTGAGGACATGGTTTATGTATGTACCCGGCGGACAAGGGCGAGACATAGATGGCGTTGGATTTCTCGGCGTAAATCTGTCGGTAAAGACTTGAGGATTGATTCTTCATCGACACCTCGAGTTGCAAGCCATTTGTATTGTACATATCTACGGACTCGTTCTTGAAGCTCTGGAGGTAGTTGACGATGTCTCATCCATTCTTCAGTGTCCCTTCGTTTAACTCTCCACTCTTCAACTCTTACAGACATCGATTGTAGAGAAGACTTTTCACCAAGTTAGCAAGAAGCCGTTTGTTAAAAAGTTAAAAAAAGAAAACAAAAGGTCTCTGTATTCAAAATTTCTGCAGAGTGATGAATAAGTTCAGAGACTTACTTGCATGTTACCAATCAGGAGTGTGAAGAGAATCAACCCAAAAATACAGATTGTAATACAAAAGAGGGTCTCGCCAAGATATACGCTTGTGGTTATATTCTGGCCGTAAGAACTGTGAAACAAAACCATTACTAAAACAAGCGCAAGATAATCTAAGATAAAAACAAGATTTTTGTTGGTTCAAAGGTTGACATACCTTAGATTTCTTAAACCCCACCAAAGACAATACAAGTATTTGGACACGAAATCTGTTGTAGCAACTTGAGTGGTAAAGGCTTCAGCAAACATCCCGAACTTGAAATTGGTAGTGCTACTTGTAGCATCGCAATGAGAAAGGACCTGAGTGACGTTCTGCCAATACTGGCGCTCAGGTTGGTCCAGACTCTTGCAGTCCAAGAAACTAGGAAGACAATCTAATACTCTCAGGGCGTTGTCTCTCTTGCATACGTTAGACCAGCATGAGAACTGTCGCCCGATGGATGATAGATACCACATTGCTCCTAAAACCTGCACACAAATGAAGATTCTTAGAAACTTAAACTGAAAAAATCTAAAGACAAACCGACTGAGAGATAGAAAAATTACGTGACTAGCAAGGATGTAGAGGAGAAGATTGTATGCAGCTCCTGCCCAAGCAGTCTTGGCGATAAACCCAGTTGTTTTTATAATTCTTTGGTTGAGAGGGAATATGATGAATGACCTTGGAATGTATTGTACAAGTACGATAAGTGCGAGAGTGCCATTGGCATGATTAGCAGTCCCATTTGTGGCGGCTGGAATTACTAGCCAAATAATAAGCTGAGATCACAACATGGTCAAAACAAGCATGAGGCTTTGATTATATATATCTCTTTTAAAATCTTAGTTAGACCATTACCAACATTTTTGCTCTCATATTCAAAACAAGACAATCTAATTTACTTATTGAAAGTTTATAAGTTCTCTTTTTTTTTTTGTCACAAATACGATTTACTTGATTAATTCCTCGGTAAACGAGGAATTCAGGCCGAGGAATCTCTGATACACTGAAATTTTTAGATAGATGTTGGATAAGCAGTCTCGAATTAGATGATACTCGGAGACTAATCCTAATTACGTCATCATAAAAGGCAGTTGAACTATAAAAGAATCTCTTTTAATCATCGAACTTTTGAAACACATCTCCATATCCGAGAGGCTAGAAAATATTCTATCCCAAAGAAGAGAAAAACTGAAACGCTAATCAGGATGCACCTTTGGAGGAAAAGAGCAACTGCACCGGCGGCACTGACGTATACTCCGGCCACCTTAAGACTCTCCGAGCTCCTGCAGTAGGCTAGCCATAGAAGGAGAACATGTTCATATTGAAGTTCCACCTCTAAGCCAACTTGTCGTGGACTAAATCGGCTTGTTAAGAGGGAGGAGGATTCAGCTGAGAGATAATGTCTTGCTGGATGCAACAAATCTGACTAGAGCCTTGCTGGATGCAAGAGATAATGTCTCCAGGAGATTGAACATTGCATCAAGAGATGGAGTGTGGATTTGATGGTCTTGGTGGTTTTGAATCACCAGAAAATTTCAAAACAACAGTACCAACACAACAAACAACAAATAGGGTGGAGATAAGAAAAGCAAGGGGAGAATTAGAGACCAGAAGAGATATTGGTAAAACGCTAAAAGTAGCTTTGTACTCTGAAAGCAGAGCTTTGAGTTTTGGCAAGACCAGCCATGGTTTCCGGCAGAACAGGTAAATGGAGGGAAAACAACATCAAACGAGAGAGAGACAAAGGACAAGCAAGCGATGAAGATGAGGCCCGCTAGCGACATCTGGTGAAACAGGTGTCGCCCGCATCACTGAACGAAAAATAATCGTGAACCAGAGAGTGTTTAAGTGAGAGAATGTTTTTTACACAAAAAAAAACACGTACATACTTTATATGTTCTCTAAGAACCCAAGTTAATCTTCAGAAACTATAATCCATTTGCATGTTGGTGGGACAACTGAATCACTGGTAAAACTGAATTACTTAGGTAAAGTGTTCTTCTAACAATGATTGCTCCATTGAGAGTATCACAATGCGTATCTTAACATTAAAATAATATAATTATATAAAAAATTAGCAAGAGCAAACCTGAGGAAGTGGAAGCATGGCAGCAACATCAACGAGGAAATCTGACTTCAAATACCTCATAGCTATCTCTCTAGAATCCATGACTAACTCACCACGACCAAATACCCGAGAACTTCGGGCGACAAACGCAGTTCTAAATTTCATAAAAATGTGCAAGAGGTGGAAAATATCAACGAGTGTGCGGAAGAAAGTGACTGTGGCCGCGAGGCTAATGTCGACAGAGAGACATGCTGGACCCCCCACGTATGGGACGTAGAAATAAAGAGGATCGAGGAAGAGAGCAAGTATGGAGGTTATGAGGAAGACGTGGTTCCAATATGTGACGATGTTGCTGTCGGGGTCCAGGATTTGATGCCGCCATAGAAGGACGCTGACTTGGCTACCGTCAGATCCTCGATTGGAGACGGCGGAGGCTATTGTCTCGGGGAGAAGGCAGCGGAGACACTGGATCTTATTCATCTTCCATAGCGGATTCCGGTGTTAATCGCATTCCGCAATAAGAGAGAGAGATTGAAATTTGTGGAGAAAGAGCAATGGAGAGAGCTTAGGCCACTAAGGTTGCCTCGTGACTTTTTTCTTTTCATTTTCTTCTGACGATTATGAGAGATGAAGAGGATTTATCGCATGAAAACTGAAAGGTAGGACCATGGAAGTAGGGAAAAGGTAATTTTTGTGGGAGAATGAGAGTATACGTGGAAATTAGATTCTGAAAGTTTTCTTTGTTTGTTTAGCTATTTTACTGTTTCTTAAATTAGCTAACTATATTTAGATAAAAGAGAAACAACATACTATCTACCTCCCATTTTTTCAGTTCACACAAGGTTAACAATCAACAATTGTTGGACCTACATGCCCACAAAAACATCGATGACTCATTATGCAAAGTAATATACTAACTTTTAAAAATTAATATTTTCCAAAATAATATAGATTAACAACTTATATAAAATAATATAGTATCATAATTTTAAATTAAACTTTTAGCTTAATTAGTATATCAGTAAATTAATAATCTTTATAAATTAATAAAAAATTATTATTTTAGTGTATTCACAATATTATTTAGTTATAGAGGTTTTACTAAACAAAAGGTTTATAATAGGGATTCTCATCTATGTGACAGAAAAAACATTCTAATTGTACAAGATAGTCTTACATCAATATACTATTTAAATTTTTTAACTAAAATATTAATTTCATCTACATTAATTAACATACTTATTTGAGTTATTTATTAATACAGCATTAATATTTTAATACTAAATTTACATTTTTCAAATTATTTTTAACAAATTTTTAAATTTGTAAATTTTATGTTACAAACCATATCAGAATCGTGTAATGGATAGAATAGAAGCTAATGTTCCAAGAAACAACAACCTCTTACCGAATCGAACTCCTACCCGACGAAGGAACTCACTACTCAGTGCACAGAATCAGAGCAAGAAGAAGAAGGAAGAAGAAGATGAACATTTTATTAAAATTCTCGATATGAATATCTAAGTCGTTACACTCTGTTTTAAGACTTTTGCCTAATTCAATTACAAAATCCTGACCCTACACGTAGCTTACATCTACTACAACTATAACTTGTATTATTTTATTCAATAAAAGCGTAGCAATATTAATTAATATCTAATTCAAAATCATGTATAATGGAACTTACAAAATAAAAGAAAAATTATTATCTTATTTAAAATATTGTATTAAAATTCAATATAATTGTAGGTCTGGTTTAATAAATTTCTTTTTTAACTAATCTCATATAATGACATGTTACAAAAAAAGAGTTTCTCAAGGATAACCCAATATCTTTCAAATAAAAAACTCATATGAAAGACTTAGGGAAAGTTATCTCAAAATTTTGATGATTTTTCTTTCTCTAGGTATTACTTTTGGGCTAAACTCTATTTTTAATTACTGTTTTTTTTTAAATGTATTTTATCTAAAATTGATAATATATTTTTAATTGATTTTTGTTGTTGTATATATTATTTTACAGCTTCACTGTTAAAAGAAACATATAGGAGGACAATGACTCGCAACGACGTAGTCGAGGATGACCTCAGCCGGGGAATCCACCGGATACGCTGCCCTCATGGGCAAAGAAGGTGAGTTTTATCTGATATGGTTTTCATTAGGACTTCATGGACTCAAATCTGAAAGTAGAGTTTCCGAAAGACGAGATGGGAAATCGGTTGTTACCATTGCAGAAGAAGTGATGAACGTTATGTGTGGACTATGGAAACAATGTATCATCGTGAAACTGTTGGGAAAGTATGTGCCAATGGCTGCCTTGACAAGGAAGTTACGAGAAGTATGGAAACCAAAGGGTGGAATTTATGTTACGCATCTCCCAAGAAAATTCTTTATAATTGGCTTTGATATCGAAGAAGAATATCCCCATACTTTGACATGTGGTCCTTAAAGTATCAAACATTATTAAGAAAATTGCTCAAAACTAACTAATACACAAATCGTATTTTTTCTTTGCTCTTAAATCTTCACAACTCAAAGACTTACCTATTTATAAATTCTCAACAACTCATGATAATCTTCTCTTAATCTTATCTAAATAGATTTTACCTAACTTAAATCTATCTAGAACTTTATTTGGTCTTATCTTAAACTTTAATCAACTTATCAAAGTTTATCTTAGACCTTATGCTAATGAAGCTTACTCAACATTCTCCCTTCTAAGCTTCATTTCTTTCTCACAAATGATTTAAACTCCAATGAGACTTCTCATTTGTTTGAACTTGATCCTTGTCAATGCTTTTCTTAGGATGTCTGCTAGTTGTCTTTCTCCTTGTACATGCTCGACAACAATCTGACCATTGCTTATACATTCTCGAATGAAATGATTGTGTTTATGGATCTGCTTGCTACGTCCATGAAAAACTGGGTTTCTTGTCAAATCCAAAGCCGATTTGTTGTCAATTCGGATCACTGTTCTTATGCTCTCTCTTGCTGTTATTTCACTCAAATATTCCTGCAACCATATATGTTATTTAGAGGCTTCTGTTGCAGCCATGAACTCTGCTTCACAGGAAGAAAGAGCAACCGTGTTTTGTTTCTGTGAACACCACGAGATCGGAGCATCACCAAGGTAGAAAATGTGACCAGAAGTACTCTTACCAGCATCTAAATCCACGTTATGACTACTATCACTATAACCAATAAGCAACTTTGATCCTCCTTTCTTGTAGATTAAACTGTAGTTCAAAGTCCCACTTAAGTATGTGAGAATCTAGTTTAGTACTCTTCCATGTGACTCTCGTGGTTGATGCATATATCTACTTAACATTCCTACTAAGAATGCTAGATCAGGTCTTGTATGCAACAAGTATCTAAGGCAACCAATCTTTCTTTGATAGTCTGTTGCATCTATCTCTGGATCAGATTCATTAGCCTTACTTAGTTTGAGTCCAAATTCCATTGGTACATGAGTCATGTTGCAGCCTTCAAGTCCAGCTTCCTTGTGTAGCTTCTTATCATAAGCTTCTTGTTTAATCTCTATCTCATCTTCCTTTTGATTCACTTCTATTACGAGATAAAAACTCAGTTTCCCTAAATCAGACATCTCAAAATTTCTTGACATTGAAGCTTTGAAGTCGTTGATGATATTTTGTGTGTTTCCAGTTACAAAGAGATCATTGACATATACTACAACTGTCAAACAATTCATTCCTTCTTCCTTTCTGTAAACAAAACATTCTTTCGCACATCTTGTAAACAAAAGACTTCTTAGTATCTCATCAAGCTTAGTGTTCCAACAGCAAGGTGCTTGTCGAAGTCCATAGAGTGCTTTGGAGAGTTTGAAAACTTTAGATTCTTCTCCCTTCTTTTCAAATCCAACATGTTTTGTTACATAAACTTCTTCAGTCAAAACTCCATGTAAGAAGGCTATCTTCACATCCAAGTGGTCAATTTCCCATCCATTGTAAGCTGAGAGTCCCATGAGTAAGTGTATTGTCTCTATGCGTGCAACTAGAGCAAAAACTTCATCAAAGTCGATACCTGCTTGCTGTTCATATCCCTTTGCAACTAGACGAGCTTTGTGTTTATTAATTGATCCATCAGTATTTCTCTTGAGCTTGAATATCCACTTTAAACCAATTACTTTTGCTGTGTGAGGTTTATCAACCAGTTTCAATTTCTTGTTTTGTTCGATAGAATTGATCTCATCTATGCAAGCGTTGTTCCACTCTTCTGAATCTTTAGTCTCTTCATAATTCAGTGGCTCATTGTTAAGAGAGAGTAACAGTCTTTCACATTCAACATTTGCTAAGAGGACATAATCGTATAAGTAAGATGGTGTATGTACTTGTCGTTGAGTCCTTCGTAACGACTGTGTTGTTTTTTCTGTGACAGTTTCCTCTGTTGCAGTTTCGTTTTCTTCTGCAACACGTTTAGTATCCTCATGTGATTTATGACCCTCAGACTCCAAATCATCTTCTTGTAACTCTTCCCATGGTAACTGAAGCACTCGAGATCCTGAGCTGATATTCTCTTCTTCTCCCTTCCAATTCCAAGCTTGATTTTTAGCAAAAGTAACATCTCTACTGATGACTATTCTTTTGGTTGTCGGGTTTAGAAGTCTATAAGCTTTTGTTCCTGGTTCATTACCAAGATGAACTAGAGTCTGTGAACGATCATCAAGTTTCTTTAAACCTGCAGCTTCAATCTTGGCATAACCGATACACCCAAATACTCGAATGTGATCAACTCTCGGTTTCGTCTTCTTAAGACTCTCATAAGGTGTTTGTTTTGGCAGAGCTCTAGTTCTAACTCAATTTATCAGGTAAGTTGAGTGTCTCACTCCTTCACCTCACAAATAATTTGGAACTTTCATAGCCTTGAGAATGCTTCGAGTCATCTCCAGTAATGTTATGTTTCGTCGTTCTACTACACCATTTTGCTGTGGTGAATATGGAGCAGTTAATTTTCTTTTGATCCCATTATTTTCACAGTAAACACGAAATTCCTTTGACAAGAATTCTCCTCCTCTGTCAGTTCTCAGAATCAAAACCTTTCCTTCATGCTCTTTCTCAATCATAGTGTTGAAGTCTCTGAATTTTGTGAATGCATCTCGTTTTTCTTTTAGTAATAGTGTCCACATATATCTCGTACAATCATCAATTATGACAAAGATGTACCTGTTCTGAGCTGGTGTTGCTGGAGATATAGGACCGTAATGATCAGCATGTACTAATTCAAAAACCTTTAATGCTCTAAAAATGCTTGTCTTTGGAAACTTGTGTAGTGTCTGTATTCCTACTAAACACGAGTTACAAATCTGATTGTCAACTGCTATCTTAGGTAAACCTCGTACCATCTCTTGAGCTGACATATCCTTAAGAGCTTTAAAACTAACATGTCCAATACGAGCATGCCACTTCCAAGATTCATCACATATTTTTGAGAGAAAACTCATAGATTTATCAATTTGCAGATTCACTTTGTACAGTCTATTAGCAGCTCTTCTTACTTTGATAAGCAATCTTCCATTCTTATCATGTAAAGTAAGAAAATCATTCTTCATAAGGACCTCACAACCTTCTTCGGTAGCTTGTCCTAAGCTCAAGATACTGCTTTTTAGACTTGAAATATAATATATCTCAGACATCAACTTCTGATCTCCAACCTTTGTTTTGAAGATAATCAGATCTTTTCCTTCAATCTTAACACTCGAACCATCTCTAAATCTCGCCTTGCCTTTAATCTCTGAGTTTAGCTCTGAGAAATAAGATTTCTCTCCTTTAATGTGATTGCTTTCTCCATTGTCAAGATACCACTCACCACTCTCCTTGTTTCCTTCATTAAACTTCTCTGGAAACACTTTGTCTTCGTTAAGAAGAATCACTTCGTGCATATCTACTGTTTCATCAGCTTCATCTCTCTCTGAGTCATCTTGTTTATCTTCTACTTTATTCAGCTCTTCAAGTTTCTTTTTCCTTTCTGGACAAACTGAGGCAAAGTGCCCTTTCTTATCACACCTAAAGCAAACAATGTTTGATCGGTCCTTTTTCTCTCTGTTTTGTGAAGTATGAGCCTTTCCCTTTCCATAGGTTTGTCCTTTGTTGTTGTGTGTACTTGAATAAAGTAGATTCTCATGTGACTCACTTTCTTCTTCTTCTTCTTTTATCCTCTCTTCATATGCTTTAAGTCTTCCTACAATATCTTCAAAACCAGTCTTGTTCAAGTCCAACACTTGTTCCAACGAAGCTGTCAAGTGTATGAATTTGTTTCTATGTAACGCATTAAGGAATTTCTTTACCAGTTTTGACTCATCAATCGTCTGACCTAAAGCAGCTGAATTCGATGCTATCTCTTTCATCTTTCCAGAGAAAGCATCTATGTTTTTTGTCTCTTTCATTCGAAGTCTATTGAACTCTGACATGAGAGTTTGAAGTCTCGCTTCTTTGACTCTTTCAGTTCCTAGATTCAATGCTTTGATCGATTCCCATAATGCTTTAGGTGAGTCTTGTTCTCCAATTTTAAAAATTAAGGTCTTAGGGATTGATTGGAACAGAAAGTGCTTTTGCTAGGTGATTTTTTTCATCAACACCTGATCCAATATCGATTGTTTCCCATACCTTGTGTACATGGAGGACAACCTTCATCTTCATCGCCCACACAGTGTAGTTAGTGGATGATAACATTGGACACAAAACAGAGGACAAAACCGAGTATTTCTTCGCAACTTTCACGTCATCTCCCATCGTTGGAGTAGATCTTCAACCTCAAAAACTTTTAAACCTGGTTTGCTCTGATACCAAATAAAGTATCAAACAATTAAGTAAATCTTTTAAACGTTTCGTTGTATTAATCAGAAAATTGTTCAAAACTAATTAATAGACAAATCGTATTCTTCGCTCATAAGTCTTCACAACTCAAAGACTTACCTATTTATAGATTCTCAACAACTCATGATAATCTTCTCTTAATCTTATCTAAATAGATTTTACCTAACTTAAATCTATCTAGAACTTTATTTGGTCTTATCTTAAATTTTAATCATCTTATCGAAGTTTATCTTAGACTTTAAGCTAATGAAGCTTACTCAACAGTCCTTGAATAATGTTTGGAAGTTATCTTTTACTGCAAAATTTGGAAGTTAGCTTTGATCCACTTTGTGGTGACATAATCATGACACCGATTTGTATCGGGTGCTGAATATTCCTGCTACGATGTACGGTATGCTAGGGGGTATGTTGAGGTAGTCTTGAGCAAGCCTTTGAAAGGTTATGTCTTGGTTAATAGGGAGCGTTATTGCATTGAATATGAAGTATTAGAAAATATCTTTCCCAAGTGCAGTGTATATGGACATGTATCTAGTATTTGTCCGCAGGTTACCTCGCGATGGTAGAAAAGGCGTTGGAGTGCACACAGGTTAAGTGTCAACAGGAAGATCTGACTCAACCAAACATAGATGCAGATGGTTTGTGCATTGAAGGAAATACCACAATCCTTGGGAAATTAGAATATATCAGTTCAAAATAAATTTGGTGGCCTTGATGAAGAGTCTATCCGGAAAGCTTTGCGAAAAGTAGATATTTCAAAAAGTGGTGGATAAGGAAAATGTGATGGTATTTACTGCAACAGCTAAGGAGAAAAATGCTTCTATTAATAACTCTGTGCTGGGCCGTATAAAGAAGAATGGGCGGAGAGCTATTAACTTGGCTAAGCGATCAGGTGGGAGCAACAGTGGTGAATTGATGGGGGTGAAAGGAAGAATTTCAAAACCAGTTAGGCCCACTCGTGGATTAGTGTTTGGGCTGACAGCTCGTGAATTAGAACTAGAGAAGACATGAAAACGTCTTCTTGTGGAAGATGATGAGGTGGGAAGGTATGGAGGTGTGGTTATTGCCAATAGTCACGGGGTCATTGCTGATGGTGGCGAAATAAATGTAATAATTTCAACGGACATTGTTCAGTGTCCAGCCTTAAATGATGTGGAAGTCCAGGGCAATAGTAGGGTTTCTACAAATTCACAAACTACAGGGTTTCAAATTTTTCTTGAAGAATTTATTATGCATTGTCTAATTTGAAGTTGTTTGGGGCCAATAACTCACGTTCAGACGGTCAATCAAAAATATACATGTTGAAGCGACATGACGCAAATGTCTTGGCTCTTTTCAGGACTCAAGCTGCTGGGGATAAAGCAGCTCGTATATTTCAAGGCCTAGGTTTCAAGGATAACGAACGGGTGTGATGGGGCCATCGACCAAAGCAACTATCATGGTATTTACCGCAACCACCTAAGGAGATCCGAGAAGTATTAAGGAAAACTCAACTAGCGGAATTGTCTCTTGGAGCACATTCTTACCTAAACTAGAGAGCCCTCAAATTGGATTCAGTTCATTCGGAGTTCAAGCGAAGGAGATATACAAGTTCCAAATCTGGCAATTTCCAACTTGTTCAGTTTGGACATACGTGCATCAATTGGAGCTTTCCGACCCAACCATGAGGAGTTATGCTAAAAATGAATTCAATTGTGAGTATTCAGAAGTTTATTGATAGTTGGAATCAAGCCAAAATAAATTGTGGTTTAGAAGTTATTAAATTTCTAAACAAAAGATTTCTAGGTTGGTCTTATTTAAAAGCTCACGGAATTCAATCACTTGCAAACCAGACTTGGCGACCAGGAGAGGCATCAAATAATTTAAAAGAAAATCTAAACCAATCAGGAGAGTCAATACATGTCCTACAGTTCACCAACAACCACATGATTAGGTGAATCATCACCCAACACAACATTCCTTATTTGGGAGCATTCACACTAGGAGCTCTGGCTCTCCAACGGCTCTTTCTCCATCACAACTGTTGCGTTTTTAAGACTCTTTTATGAATACAGACACTCACACCACTTCCTTCCCCAGCTTTCAAGATACAAGCCACACCACCTACCATATTTGGATCGATCATACCGTATTTGATCGATTATCTCATCAAGTTTCCATCGACTCTATACATTTATTCTTGCAGTTTTCTTTCTTGTTTTTGGCTTCATAGCTATTGCGTTTTGAGCCTATAAAAGTTCAGTTCGTTTCAATTGCATAACAACTTTTATCATTTAATCAATAATTACTTTTTTCTACAAAGTGTATCTTTGTGTTCTTATTCATCTCTGTGAAATCTAAGTGTCGAATGACTTGTTTCTATTGATTACGAATCAGATTGCTTATAAAATCAAGTCTTCTTATTCCTGTGTGGTTGTGGAATCAATCACAAACTCATCACCTCCATCTTTACCAACGCCCATTTCTATCACATCTAGTTTCCAACGTTTCAGACTCCCCAAGCTCGAATCTTTGGATCCATATCCGGTACCCTCTCCTCCGAGGCACCCATCAGGGTGGATGTCTCAGGACATAGTGGAGGAATATGGTTTTTATGGAAGAGGAGTGTAGTGACTATGTCTGTCGTTGAGATTTCATAGCAGTTCATAAACATAAGAGTGGATAATGGTGGCGTGATACTATGTCTTGCGGTATAATATGCTGCTCCGCTAATAGAAGACGAAGTTCATGGTCTTGACTCCAAGATCTGGTCGATGTTGTCTGTGAACCAATCATCATAGGTGGTGACTTTATTGTGATTCTCCGTGTTAATGAGATGACGGGAGGGAATGGCCAATTTCCTCCAGATTCTCTTGAGTTTGGAGAGTGGATTAATAATTTTCCATTAGTTGATATGGGATTTAAAAGGAGACGTTTTAGATGGCAGATAGACCAAACTGATGCGTCTTATGTCGCCAAACGAATGGATCAAATTTTGTGATCTATCACAAAATTCAGGAACATAAGACTACTTTTGCTCGAGGTTTTGATGTATTCGGATATGTATCCTACGGTCCCTTGCCGAACCATCGTGTTTGCCCCACAACAAAATGCAATTCTTGATGACCGTGAAAAGGATATATGTGCTTACACTTCATGTACTAATGGGTGCACTCATACCACCACTAATGTACTTGATCCCATTTGAATTCCACATAGTACTAGGATAGTGACCTCTCGAGAAGTCCTCGTGTTGCACTTTTTTTTTATTTTCATTTTTTTTTTGTTTTGCGTGAGAAAATATAGCAACTTCGTAGCATCGCAACCCTTAGACCGTAGAGAACAATATGTCCGTTAAATTCAATTTAGAAAGTCCTAAGACAGAACTACAATGTGGCAATGTAGCATAGTACCATTTGCTAGTTTTTGACATCAAATTTTGAGTTGTCCTGCCTCTTTCAGCTATTTTGAATTTGCACCAATATTCGGGAACATAAAACTGTTTTTACTCGTGGTTTCCATGTATTCAAATATGTGATCTTTTATCCACTGCTGACCGAACCATGGGGTAGGACCCACAACAAAAGGAAACTCTTCATGACCATTGAAAATAATATATGCACTTGCACCTCATGTACTAACGAGTGCGATAATACCAACACTAATGTACATGTACTAACGGTGCGATCATACCAACATTAATGCACCAGATCACATTAAAACTCTGCAGCTAAGTGTTCTTGGGCAAGAGTAGTACTAAGATGGGAAGTCCTCATGTTGCACACATTTCTCATTTTCATTTTTTTTGTTTTGGATGAGAAAACTTAGCACATTCGTAGCATCATAAAACTTAAAAAAAAGCAACTCTTGATGACCGTCAAAATCCAATTCAGAAAGCCCTAAGACAGAACTACGATGTGGCAGTGTAGCATAGTACCATTTGCTAGTTTTGGACCTCAAATTTTGAGTTATGGTGCCTTTATTGCTATTTTTGTGATTTGCACCAATATTCGGGAACATGAAACTGTTTTTACTCATGGTTTCCATGTATTTGGATATGTGTTCTTTGATCCACCGCTGACCAAACCATGGAGTAGGATCCACAACAAATGGAAACGACTGATGACCATCGAAAAGAATATATGCACGTGCACATCATGTACTAACGGGTGCGATCATACCACCAATAATGCACCAGACCGACACAACACTCTGCAGCTAAGCATGCTTGGGCAGGAGTCGTACTAGGATGGGTGACCTCCGTGAGAAGTCCTAATGCTGCACACTTTTCTCATTTCATTTTCTTTTTGTTTTGCATGCAAAAAGTTAGCGCATTCGTAGCATCATAACTCTAAGACCTTAAAGAACATCATGTCTGTCAATTCTAATTCAGGAAGACCCAAGAGAGAACCACGATTATACCATAGTATGATCGGCTAGTCTCTGACCTCAAATATTGAGTTTTGGTCCTTTTTTGCTTTTTTTGTGAACCACACTGAAATATAGGAATACAAAGCTATTTTTACTATTGTTTTTACGTATTCACATATGTCTTCTTTGATCCCTTATCTTGATGACTTTCGAAAAGGATATACTGCTTGCACCACATTTACTAATGGGTGCGATCATACTAACATTAATGCACTAGTTCTCATTAAAACTCTGCAGCTAAGCATGCTTGGGCAAGAGTAGTACAAGGATTGGTGACCTCTTGGGAAGTCCTCTTGTTGCACTGTTTGTCATGTTTAATTTTTTTTTGCATGAGAAAACACAATTATTTCATAGCTTCGTAACTCTTTGAACATAGAAAACAACGTGTATGTCAAATCCAATTCAGAAAGCCCCGAGAGAGAACCACGATGTCGCGATGTACCATAGTAACATTGGCTAGTTTTTCTTCTCAAATTTTGAGTTATGGTGCCTCTTTCGGTTATTTTTGTGATTTGCACAAAAATTTAGGAAAATAAAACTGTTTTTAGTCGTGGTTTTGATGTAATTGGATATGTGTTTTTCAACCCACATCCAGCCAAACCATGAAGTTGGACCCACAACAAAAGGAAATTCTTGATAACCTTCGTAAAGGATATATGTGCTTGCACCTCATGTACCAACAAGTTCGATCATACTAGCACTAATGCACCATATCATATTATAACTTTGCAGTTAAACGTGCTTGGGGGAGAGTAGCACTAAGATGCATGACCTCCCAGGAAGTTCTCGTCTTGCACCCTTTTTTATTTCTGTTATGTTGGTTTTTGTTTTGCATAAGAAAATTCAGCGCATTCGTAACATCTTAACTCTTACACTATTGGGAACTACATGTCCATCAAACCTAATTCTAAAAGCCCTAAGAGAGAACCACGACGTAACAATGTAACAAAGTAACATTGGCTAGTTTTTGACCTCAAGTCTTTTGTTTTGGTGCGTCTTTTTGTAATTTTTGTGCTTCACACCAAAATTTGAAAACATAAAACTCTTT
>JAKUCM010006755.1:0-21216 GCA_023374145.1 Lepidium sativum | reverse complement strand
CGATCGTGTCTCTGTTTCTTCCTTCAATCCGATTTCGGACAAACTTTTACTAAAGACAGAAGATTTCATTTTTTAGGTGAGCTTCTCGCTTTCTTAATCTTAGCTCTTTCGCTTAAGGGCTTCTTTCTTTTCTTTTTTTGTTTGTTTGTTTGAAGTTTTCCTCGTTCGTCGTTTTGCTTTAGTCATTGAAAAAAGTTTACTTTTCTCACTTTGTGTTTGCCTTTGATATCAACACCTAGTTGACTTTCAGAAGCTTAAAAAGCTTCAAGCTTTTTGTTCATTTGATGTCGTTTTTTCAGCTACCAAAATTTATTGAATTCTCTGACGAATTCTCGGATTTCAATTGTTAGCATGCTTTGAGTTTGATGGTTCTATCGAATTCTGGTCAGAGAATATATTTGGAATCCGCGGTGGTGAGTTATATTTGAGTGAATGAGGTGCTGCTCTATGCTTAGTTATCGCTTGTGCTAATTTTAAATCCTCAGTAATATTTCAGTCGAGGCTAGTACTTAAAACCTTTGTCTTCTGTGGAATCCAATTCCTCACTAAGAGGCTTCACTATTTAAACTAATACAGCCTTGAACCAGTATTAAATTCCATGCTGACTCATTTTTACTGTCGCAGTTACATAAGGTTCACTAATATTAACTTGGATCTATCAGATAAGAGCAGTGTCTGAACGTATCTGAAGGGTGTATAGGCTCTGAACTTAGTTATATGCTGTTTAATTAAGCCGTTTATTCAGTACTGGAGTTGTCTGCAGTGTTTTCTACAGAAATGGATTTTTTTCCTTTATGGTTTTATTCTAATACATCATTTAGTAGTATTCTTCTTTCGAGTGATCTTTCACGTCCAATGCGATTGGCACTCCCTATTTTTTCTCCTTCTATGACATCTAGGTGGTTATGGGGTAGGATTTAGAAGATGAATATTGTTGCTTATGGGTGTCTTATCAATGGCAAGCTTTGATCCTTTGTTAAATAAATGACCTTTAAACCTTTCTGTGTTCTTATCCACTGTCCTGCTTTAAGTTTTCTTTATGTCTCTCAGTTACCTTTACTTGGCTGAATTGTCTCATCATAACTGTAGATCTTTATCTGATGGATTTCTTGTATTTTCACTTAGGGCATATTAAAATTTCTCATGTTTTGAGTTTTTGACATTGGGGAAGTCAGCAGAATTTCTCTGGGAGGATTCTTCTGTGTGTTCAATAGGAAGCACTGTTTTGCATTCTTTGAAGTTCGGATGAAACTACTGAACCAATCACTGTCTTGGATAACTTTCTTCTAGATTATTTAAAAGCTAAATTAGGAAATGAGATGGTACTTTAACAAAATGTTTTTCATTCAGCGCAGTCAAATGATTCACTGGTTGTTCCTTGTCCATTCGTATTGGTTTGTCTTGGTACTGTATTCTTATCTCTATCTCTTGTGTTAAATGTTTTCTCTCTCTCTTTTCTATCTACTGACGTCCTTCATCTGTATCTTTTTTCATTCACTTTTTCAGTCTTTTCTCCCTCTAGTGTAGAAGTCAGCACCAGAGGTTTGCTACTGCAATAGTGATATATGGCTGATACCAGTTCAAGGACAGATGTCTCAACTGATGGCGATACAGATCATAGAGATCTGGGGGTTAGCTCGTAATCTGGCTCTAATCATTATATTATTTTATTTTCTCTTCATGTCACACGTGGGAAGGCTTGAACCAGGAACCCTTGGTAAAACTTGGGACATTCTACTGATAGAGCCAAATCCAAAGGACTAATCTTTTCTTTATGTTCATCAAACGGGCAGAATTCGATGACATAGTAATTACTGATGTTCATTACATGCAGTCTGACAGAGGGCAACTGATGCTTCCCGCTGCTTCTGATTCCAGTGATCGATCAAAGGACAAGTTGGATCAAAAGGTAAAAGTTCATCTCTATGGATCACTAAGTATCTGTCTATATTGCACATATGCATAATCTCCTTTGTTTCTTTTTGATTTATAGACCCTTCGTAGGCTTGCTCAAAATCGTGAGGCAGCAAGAAAAAGCAGATTGAGAAAGAAGGTATGTTTTGATTTTCTTATATATTCCTCTTTACTCCTTTACAATATCTGTAGAAGAATTTCAATTTTCCATTACTTGTACCTGCCTTGCAACATCTCCAAAAGAATATCCATTTGCCATTACATTAAGCATGTTATTGTATCCTTCATAGGCGTATGTTCAGCAGCTGGAGAATAGTCGATTGAAGCTGACTCAACTTGAGCAGGAGCTACAAAGAGCAAGACAGCAGGTTTGACTTTGCTTTCTTATTTTTGTTTGATTCTGATAAGTAAGTCTTTATTAAAAAAGACAGAAGAGACTACAACCAAGGCCCAGTGCCACCTCTACGTATAAATAACTGTCGGTTAACAAGTTAGTTGAGTCTTGGAGTAGCTGTAGTAGAGGAGTTAACAGATTTATGAGTTGTCAATAATTTTTTTAGGTAAAGGTGAATGGTAATTTTCTCGAATTAAATCCTTTGGTCTTCTGGTTTGTTCACTGGATATAGAGGGCATAAAGAAAATTCTATTCTGGTTCTTATTAGGTTATTTGTCACTCTGTATTTGTAACTTTTACAAGCAAACTGTTATGTTCTTTTTTGTCAACTTTAGGGTGTTTTCATTTCAAGTTCAGGAGACCAAGCCCATTCTACTGGTGGAAATGGTGGGTTGTTTCTTCTCCATTACTTTTCAGATTGATCAGTCTAGCTTGTTTTTTATAGGTTAGAGATGTACATATACACCACTCGCTATCAGCTTGATGTTAATTGATAAATTGGTGATAGCATAAGTGATCTCCTGGCAATATGCTAAGGTTTATTATTAAAGTCGGAATGAAGATCTGGATAGAAAATTAAAAGATGATATTATTACTGATGCTTCATATAGTTAGCGTTGGTGGAGGCTTACATTTGAAAGGCGTAAGTACCATGGGTTTGTTCTTGATCGTTTATATTATTTGTAGGGGCTTTGGCATTTGATGCCGAACATTCACGATGGCTTGAAGAAAAGAACAGGCAAATGAACGAGTTGAGATCTGCTCTGAATGCTCACGCAGGTGATACTGAGCTCCGGATAATTGTTGAAGGAGTGATGGCTCACTACGAGGAGCTTTTCAGAATTAAGAGCAATGCAGCTAAGAATGATGTCTTCCACTTATTATCTGGAATGTGGAAAACGCCAGCCGAGAGATGTTTCTTGTGGCTTGGCGGGTTCCGCTCATCCGAACTTCTCAAGGTGAGCTCTTTACAAGTTCATAAGGAAATGTTGATGAAAAGACAACCTCTAATGGGTCACAGTGTTTTCACGTCAGCTTCTTGCAAATCAGCTAGAGCCCATGACTGAAAGACAGGTAATGGGCATAAATAGCTTGCAGCAGACGTCCCAGCAGGCGGAAGATGCTTTATCTCAAGGGATGGAGAGTTTACAGCAATCATTAGCTGATACATTATCTAGTGGAACTCTTGGTTCTAGTTCATCTGATAATGTTGCGAGCTACATGGGTCAGATGGCCATGGCAATGGGGCAGTTAGGCACCCTCGAAGGATTTATCCGGCAGGTACATGTGAAATCTGGATACCAATCGTGAGATAGACCTATAACAAAATTTGCATTTTTCCAAAAGGAATCTGTCTTTGAATTCATAAGACATTTCTTGGTGGCAGGCTGATAACTTGAGGCTACAAACACTGCAACAGATGCTTAGAGTACTAACAACTCGTCAGTCAGCTCGTGCTCTTCTTGCTATACATGATTATTCATCACGACTACGTGCTCTTAGTTCCTTGTGGCTTGCCCGGCCAAGAGAGTGAACCACAAGAATAGTCCTCTGCTCATCTCGATACATAATCTTATGACTCATATCGGCAGGAATCTTCCTTCCGAGGATCACAAAGCAAGGCTTTTCTCAGATTATTACCAAAAGCAATATTTTGCAAAAGAAGACTGCAGATTTTGAAAATGGTTCTCTGAGATCCCTAAAGACATGAGTGTGGTGTGTGTTGTAATCTTTGGCCATCAGGTTGTGTAGTGTCTAGAAAGAATGTTTATAGGTCTTTTTTGAACATTGAAAGCAGAGAGGTCATCAGTATAAGGTCGTGGTAACCAACATGACAGAAGATGTTATCCTTTGGAACTTGGATTGTATAATTTTATCTCAAACAGACCAATTCAATTTACACTGAGAATGTAAAAGACAGAGCAGACTGTTTTGTGAAATCAGAGAAATATTCCCAGCAAACACTGTCACAGGTAAAGCTTAGAGGGTTTGGCCAGTACTATGCAAAACCAGCCTGAGTCGGAGAAAATATTCATACAAATGAAAAGCTTTAATTATTTTCCAGAAGAAGTTTTCTTCCTAAAGTCAGACAGACAATACAATACTGACAAGCCTTATGCACTTGAGCATGAACTGAAGCAGCATAACCAGTACAGCTTATGTGAAAACGCGAAAAGAATTCATCACCAGTTCAAGAGTAGTTGCTGGTGTAGAAATTCTTGAGAAAATCGGACTTTCCTTGATCTTTGCTTCCAGTATTCTGCACGAGCCCTCCCCCCACCACGTATTGACCGATAATGTGGTGACGTTGCTTTGCGTGATCAACTATGTCAGTCAGCTCTTCCATTCCCTTGAATAAAAGAAGATCAATTACCTGCAGAAGCAAGTACACCATTAAGGATATATTTCATAACAAAAGCATCTAAAAAGAAAAGCAAATAAGAACGAAAAACAAAACACAGAGTCACTGCATCCAAACTCAAGAAGATACTTCCAACCGATGGTTCAAACTTTAAACACATTGCCATACAAGAAAATCTTAACGTGGGTACCAAATACCCACAAACGCAAAGAAGGAAATATCAAATATCACATACGTAAGGAACTTAAAGGCAACACAGCTCTCGCAGTATATAACCGGAAAACCTTTCAGCTTTTCGATTCAAGAAGTTCTCCACCCATCACCCAATCAACTCATCAAATTAGACAACCAAGAAATTTAGACTTCGTGCGCATAAACTAATTAACATAAATTCCAAACAGTGGAAGGTAAGCTTTCAACGTTTGAACATAGCTGACAATAATTCCAAGTAAAGTTTGCAATAGAAAACAGAAACAACCCCCTAAAAGCCAAAGCAAATAATCAGAATAACATTTATGGAACAAATGCTCTTTTTTTGGTCAATGTAGTAACCAATCAATCCTTCCAAGACGCATCGCCAACATGGAGAGAGTAAAATGAAAAAAATGAAAATTCTTCCAATTTCGCCATCGCAGAGGACCCAGGTCTGGGTTAATCCGAGTAAAATTAAGGGAAGTACCTTAGGGTCGGTGATGTGAGCGTTATTCCTTATCTGAGCAGATATTGCAAAACGGAGCTGAGAAGGCGCGACGACATCTTGAAGATTGTAAATGTCCATAACGGTGGGAATAGATCTGCAGGCAGCCCTGAAGAAATCAAATACACGGCGGCGAGCTTCCATCAGGTTTGCCGAATTCGGCGGAACACCGATTTTCCTCAACGTGAAAGGTGCCGCCATTTGATTTACGAATCGATAATTTTCTTTTCCTGAGTGATAAAAGAGCTTGAAGAGAAGAAATAAGAACACCAACACAGTTGCGCGATTTGAGAGAGAACCATCTGATTGCTTCAAAAGATTTAACTCGTCGTCGTTTCAGGCTAAATGGGCTAATGGGCCGAACCTGAGAGAGACGACAAATCAGTTTTCATGTTTGGTTATTCACGGTTTACTCAATGGTTTAAATCAGATTTGATTGAACCAAATAAGGGTATTAAGGTCATTTACGTACTCTTCGCTCGTCGGGGTGTCTCCGCTTCTTAAACCTCTCTTGAGAACTTGGCGCCGAACTGATTAATCTTTTCTCATGGCGGCTACAACAACGATAGTGGAGGACGGGATTCTCAACTACAGCGATAATGAAGAAGAAAACTTCTCAGATGATGGAGATTGGGGAGATTGGAAAGCAGACGATAATGGCGTAAGAGTGGGAGGAGGAGAAGAGGAGGATGATGACAGCTTCGACTCTGATTTTCTGTGTTTGTTTTGTGATTCCCACTACGTTTCCTGTGATTTACTCTTCGAACACTGTCGTTTGAGCCATGGCTTTGATTTTCATGGAATTAGAAAAGAATTAAAGCTGGATTTCTACGCTTCGTTTAAGCTCATCAACTATATTCGTTTACAGGTTGGTGTTTTGGACTATTCTTTTTGCTCTCCGAAAGTTTTCTTACTTTTATAATTTATTTTTGTTTGATAAACCAGGTGGCTGCGAACAGATGTTGGAGTTGGGATATTGTAGCCGAAGCTGCTGACTTCAAAGATGCCAAGTTTCGTTGGGATGAAGAGAAGTATCTAAAGCCCTTTTGGCAGGAGGATTCACTTTTGTACTCATTTGCAGATGATGAGGAAGACGAAGAAGACACGTTTGACAGAGAGGAAGTGATGGAGGATTTGAAAAAACTTGGGGATTTAAGCATTGATGATGAGGCTTTTGGGGAAACCTCAGTGTCAAACAATAATAAATGCATAATAAACGGAAGTAAAGATGTTACTCTGCTCTCAAACACCAATTGCCTGGAGCAAAGGTCTGCGGATGATTTGATAGTGAATGGGAAAGATGCAGATCCAAGAGTTTGTGATGGAAGGCTAGTTAATAGGAACATCAGAAAGGTGAATGAAAACTATTTTGGATCTTATAGTTCGTTTGGCATTCACAAGGAGATGCTAAGTGATAAGGTAATGCACTAATCTTATCTAGAATCATGTCAGTATTAATTAACTTGCACAATATGAAGAATGTCTATCAACTGTCAGCTGTTATTAATATGTCTGACGTCCTTAACAGGTTAGAACAGAAGCATACCGAGATGCAATTTTGAAAAATCCTACTCTCTTGAGTGGCTCTGTTGTAATGGATGTTGGATGTGGAACTGGGATATTGAGGTGGGTTGCTGGCTATCTTTTTCACTTTATAGTAGCCATCTCATTTGATGTTTCTTCTCGATTTCTTCAGGAATCATTTCCCTCAATTTCGGTTATTGCATCTAGATTTCAGGACTAAACATGTGACTGAAATTTAAGCGTGGATCTTGTTATATATACAGTCTTCTTATCTGATGTCTCGATTTTCCTGTTTTGTTTCATATCCTGAAGGCTTCTTTAATTTTTGCTTGATTATATATAGACCGTTCTATTTCTTATGTCAAACTTTCGGTACTTACGTGGAATATGCATGCAATAACCTTATTGCAAATGAATCTTTTTTTTTTACCATTTTTCCTTTGGCTGCAGTCTCTTTGCTGCTCGAGCTGGGGCTTCAAGGGTAATTGCAGTTGAAGCTAGTGAGAAGATGGCCAAAGTTGCAACTAAGGTTACCTTTCTTAACTTGCTAAAAGGTTTTTCGTTTTCTTTTTCCCTCTCATATATACTGATTCTTTTCCAAATGCAAATTATTTTTTTGTTAACAGATTGCCAAGGATAATAAAGTATTTAATGATAACGAGCATAAGGGAGTACTTGAAGTTGCACACTCAATGGTTGAAGAGCTAGATAAATCGATACAGATTCAACCTCATAGTGTTGATGTGCTAGTTAGCGAATGGATGGGATACTGCCTTTTATATGAGTCAATGCTCAGCTCTGTACTCTATGCAAGAGATCGATGGTTGAAACCTGGTGGTGCAATACTCCCTGACACGGCAACTATGGTAAAACTTGTTTGTTTGCCCTCCAAAGTTTCTCTTACAGTCCTATGACATTATCTTTTTGATGAGCTTTTTCCTTCTTTTTGTTCTCATTGGATCAGTTTGTTGCGGGATTTGGAAAAGGTGCCACAAGTCTTCCTTTCTGGGAAGATGTCTTTGGCTTTGACATGTCTTCAATTGGAAAGGAAATTTTTGAAGATACTGCTCGACTTCCTCTTGTTGACATTATAGAGGAGCGTGATATAGTGACACAGCCTGCCCTTCTCCAGGTTTGAAAAGCTCAATATATTTGGTTTCGCCAGAAAAAAACTTTTATGTAATCACCTTGAATTTCTGTGTTTCCTTGTTTCTAGACATTTGACCTGGCTAGCATGAGACCGGATGAAGTAGACTTCACAGCATCCGCAACGCTAGAGCCCACGGAGTCAGAGGCAAAATCTAGGTTGTGCCACGGTGTGGTGTTGTGGTTCGACACAGGTTTCACCAATAGGTTCTGCAAGGAAAACCCAACCATACTATCTACGTCACCCTATACTCCCCCAACACATTGGGCTCAGACAGTCTTGACTTTTAAAGAACCAATCTCATTAGCACCGCCCTCCATTCTGTCTGGTGATGACAGAAAAGGAACCATTGGAACCGAAGAGTATCCCGCCTCAAGCATTTATCTGCGTGTGAGTGTCGCACGAGCATCTGAGCATCGCAGCATTGACATCTCGTTAGAGGCTACTGGGCTGAGCTCAAGCGGCCAGAAGCGTCGTTGGCCGGTTCAGATATTTAATCTATGATGAATGTGATTGTAGCCAATGTACGGCTCTTTTCCTCCATTTTGCTTCATAAATTGCAAGATTGTTCTATCAGTTTTAGTAACATGATTTTGCCAGAGCAGTAAGTTATTCCGAATTCATCGACATAAATTGAACTGCATTGCACGATTTTAATTCGGATTTTTTGTGTAATCTATTAAACGTGTTACATATGTAATATTAGAAGACACAAATTGAGAAAGTCGAAAACCAAAAAAAATATTTATTAACGCTTATTAGGGCTAACTTAGAAAAAAGGAAGAGAAACAATTAAGGGATCCATGCACTCAGCCTGAGGCGATCACTAGAAACTAGAAAGCTAACCACAAAAGCAAACTCTGCAACATAAGGATTTACAGATGATATAGTTGAAAAGAAGTTGACTTTGCAAACAAAGAAAACTGATCTATGAATCTAGTGGCTCGGTTTTAAGGGGTGCGGCGCCTGAGGACGATGCATCACTTCCATTTTGGTTTTGAAGGTTAAGGCTGTTTGCTACCATGGAATCGCTAACCAGCCCTGCATCAACATCAAAGTTTAGAGTCCTCTTGCGGTTGCTGCTGCTGCTGTGACACGAAATAAGAGATTGGGTTGAGTCAGTAGTTGGTTTTATAGAAGAAACTGATGAAATGCATTTTTTTACGTACTTGTTCAAGCGATTGTTAATGGCAGATAGGTCCTTTGAAGGGCTCTGGTAAGCATGTGTGCTCTCTCCAACACAAGCATAGTAACTCTTTGAGCTGTGTGAAATAAGAGCATCCATCTGCAAACACACAACATGGAAGGTAAGGAAAATCTT
The DNA here is from genome assembly GCA_023374145.1 of Lepidium sativum. Lineage (NCBI taxonomy): Eukaryota > Viridiplantae > Streptophyta > Magnoliopsida > Brassicales > Brassicaceae > Lepidium > Lepidium sativum. The sequence goes on along the minus strand of JAKUCM010006755.1, from coordinate 11,857 downwards.
GTCACCCACCACATCAAGACTTTTTCCAGATCATGATAAACAGTTAAGGACTAGGATCTCTTTACCTTTGATCCCCGCAGAGGAGAAACATAAACATTGTGCACTGCAGATACTTTCTTAGGGGACATGTCTGGTACACTTGGAAACACACACACTTTTGGTGAACCGGGACATTGACCTGGAAAACAAAAATACGAAAATCAATTAATTTAAGGACTGTATTGATGGATAAGCTTAATCTTATGCCTAACAAGAATCTGGCATGTCCTAATTTTGTGCCTAACAAACCTTCTGGCTTATTATTGGCCTCCACAGCCCGATCATTTCTCACAGGACCTATCTCCACCAGCAATGGCTTTACAGCGGGAATAAATACATCATTGTAGAATGTGATGATGTCAACATGATCTGGCCCCATTCTCTGTTACAAAAGTCATTATCACAAATTTTAGTCTTCTCCACAGAGTAAGAGACTATTTCAGGATAAAGTTAGAAAAGAGTAAATACATACCCCTTGACGGCGACCTTGTGATGAGTCCACAAATACACTACGAAAAACAAGAGGTTTACACTGTGGTTGCTTCCGATAGTTATATATGATTTCCCTGAAAGTAAGACTCATTTGGGATATCTACAGGGTGATTCAAGGAAAAAAGTGTGTAAGCAGAAAAGAAGCAATAAGCAGATGTTATAGAGTTAAGACCTTGAACCATTCTTCTCACCTTCGCTACTCCATAGAAGCAACAGAGAATGATCTGGTCAATGTGTCGATTAAACAGAAGAGAAGTCCGCTGAGCAAGAACATGTTGGAAGAGACAATATACACTCTCCCTTATTTGCTGCGAAAGTTGTAGCCTTTCCACCATTCCATTAATTCTGACAGCAGCCAATTTATTAATCTGGAAAGACCAATCATCTAGTGAGTAGGACATTTAGCATATTCACCAGCCTAAAATAATGAATCAATACCATGTTTTATAGTACATCTAACCAAACGATTAGTTGTAGACCCAAGGTAGGTTTGACCTACCTTTGTAAAGAAAATATTGATTCCAGTTTCTGCGCAAGTTTCTCCCCCGCCTCCTGGGTTGGGCCGTGTTGGACTGTAGACATATATCCAAAAAGGTAAGCTTAACAAGTACAGGGACATTAAAAAGTAACGACAACTAAACTAAAAGAGTAAACTAACTCGCCCTTTCTATCCATAACTACCAAAAATATACCTGGCAAATGCAGACTGCAAAGGAGGTGGCAGCATCTTGGATTTAACATTGCCTAAAGCCAACAGACGATCCTTTACTGGTGATGTAAAGGAATTGCGTTCAACTAAAATGCTGCGGTAATCAGTACATAATCTTTTGGGCGATTTGATTCCCCCATTTTGTCCTATATGGCATTAAATTTGACATTTTAGATAAGAAAATCACATCATTAACAACTGGTAAATGCATTTCAACATTTTTAATTAGAAAATTTACCTGAACAGTTTTCATGCTTTTGGATAGATGATACAGGATCTAATCCTTCAGAGAAGTTAATAAGTGCTGCAATTGCATCCAGAGATGGCATTGGTTCAGCTAGTAATCCTAGCCGATTAATTTCCAATGCAAGCAATGGCCTGGCAACAATCAGAGAATTATACATTGAAGAGCCTTTCTCCCATACCATACTCTCTAGAAGCCGCTCCTCTAGTGAATTCAGATGCCGTCTCAACTCTCTAGGAAGAGAATCCTCATGTCGGATGAAACTCTCTATTACCTTACTGAGATCAAAGGCTGTAATCCCAGTCCTTTCAAGAACAGCTGGGAACAACATTGTTATGGTTTTGTGGGTAGCCAGAACCAATTCAGCTGAGCAAGCAAGCATGCATCTGTGGAACCTCTCATTCGTCAATAAAGAGTTCAAATTATTTGCATGCAGAATCTGAGCTTCTGCTTTACACATTGCCTCAAGAACTCTGTAGTATAACTTGAGAGCTTCTAATCTCCGCTGCTCTGCCCATATATCATCCATTAAGTCAACTGCTTGCAAACTTCCACCTCCACATCGGTCACCAAGGGAACTATTTGGAAAAATAGCTTCCAATATTATATGCGCTCTTCTTGTGACATCATTTGTTATATCCTTATCACATGATTTGAGGAAATGTTCCAACCCAGGAGAATGTTTTGGCAGAAGCGGACATATAACAGTCCTGAGCCACTTAGCAGTTGTCATCGCTGTGCTCACTGGTGTTGCTGTTAACTTGTTAGTACCACTAATACCATTTGTCTTACCAGCAGGCGACTTATGAGGAGAGAGTGGGATTATAAATGTCCTTGCAGGCGAGCTCAAAGCATCAATTTTCCTCTTAACACCAGTAATATTTACAGCTCCTGCAGATAAGCTTCCAGATCCAAGTAAGCTATCCTCTTCATTAATGAATACCCTCTCATCGAGTTCACCTTTATTACAAACTGCATCTTCATAATCCTTTTCTAGTGTAATCAAGCTACTTGAGATGGATGTCTCGTCCATTAAATCCTCAAAGTAGGTCAAGCCATCTGAAAATGGAACTCCAATTTTGAAGAACATCAGGTAATGGTTCAATTAGCTCAATATTATTTGTAAAAGATTAATGATTTTAGACCTACCTGGGTCAATATTATCTAGCTTGTCAGTTTGGCACTTGGATGCTGGAGATGGCTTCTTCTTCAGTATTGTTTCTATCAGATTATTTGCCTTGTCTATTACTGTTTTTAACTCATCTTCTGAGGCGTCATATGTTTTGCAAAGTGATGCGACCAAGTCTACTTTGTCACCTTTCTTGACTGATATTCAAATAAAAATAGCGGATGAACATTCTATGCTACAATAGTTATCTGGAATAAAGAAGAAATAAACACTCACCAAACCGAGAATCTTGGGTGCTAAAATGTCTAAACCGACAAGGAACATGTAAGATCATAATAGCCTGATAACATGAAAAGGAGTAAGTCTATACTTATGGACATTATAAACGGGTAATAAAGTACACAAAGGCCAAAATGAATGACAGTTAAGGAGAGCTCCACAGGTAGTCACTAACCAATATAGAAACTACGCCATTTGAGCATGTCACGAGGTCCTTAAATCGACTAAATGCATGGTTTCGGAGTGCCAAAAAGAGTAGCCATCCAAAACGATAACTATCCGACAAATAGCTAGCAGAATTTGCTGAATTATTTTCTGCGTTTGCATCATATGTCAAGAAGAATTCACGGTACCCACGTTTGTAGTATCTGTTACCAAGGATAGCCACCAAAAACATAATACTTACAAATATCATTACCAAAATTCACAAGAGATCACACAAAAACCATTAATTTGAAAATTCGGAATCTTAATTAACGGAAACTTAAAGGATCACGGCAAGCCCATCTTCTGATTACGGCATAGAAAGTTTGCTTTTCAGTTTCAAGTAGCATGACACAAAACAAAGATAAATGATAAACGAGTGCAACACAGGAAGGAAACAAAACTTACTTGCTTAGAAGGCTAAGATGAACAAAGTTGGCCTGCAACTCTTTTGCCTAGTAAGCAAAATTTGCAAAAAGTACACAAGTCAGAGGAGCATATCTAATACTGTAGACTACAAATAAAGAATATATATAAAGAGCTTACGCAGTACCTGTAGTCTGTTCTCCCAGTCTGGGCCATAGATTTCACGTAGTACAGAACCAGCCTTAACAACAAACTGAGGTAATTCTCTAAAGAAATCCACAATACTGAAAACAGAAACAAGGACTATTGTTGCTAAAACTGAATTCATAGAATGATAAGAAGGAAGGACAAATAAGGCATTACGTACTTCAACTTCAGAGCCCTCAGTATCTGACATAGATTAAAGCCATTATCACCAGAAACTGACTGAGCATCAGTTTCTTTTCTCACACTAAGCCTCTTCACTGAATAGAGAATAAACGCAAACCAAAATCTCTCGACTTCCTCCCGCTAATAAGAAGAATAAAAAAGAATTAGTCATAGTGATTAATACTGTTAATTGATAAAAGAAAAGGTAGAGAAAAAATGTATTTCACCACTCCACTTCCAATGTTAGACATGTTTGCTGACAAAATTCGTTTGGTTTCTGTAAACAACTTCAATGCTTCCTCGCAAGTGCTCCCGTCAAGAGATAGAACTTTCTGAAATAAGAAACTTAGTCCAGGGATTATAACTCAAATGGTATATTCTTTGAAATATATACAACTAGATCATCAAAGACACAAAGTAAACCTCGCATATGTCCAAGAGAGACGCTTCGCTTCTTTTCCCGTTGGGGTCAATGGGTGGGGTCACAGGAGGCTGAACTTCTTCCATAGTCTCCAACACAGCTGAAAAATAGAAACAGAAAAAGGTAAATTGTACTTCTAGTTATACTGGTTAACTGAAGAAAAAAGATAAGCCTTTTCAAACAAAAGATGGACTGATTTTGAAATTCAATAGAAACACACTAAAAACACCAACAAATACTCAGAACTCGTATGAGCAGATTCCTGACACCGACTTCCTCCTTATGTCAAAAGGATGTTACAGACTTCCGAAAGACGAAATTGGGGAAACAATTAAAATAAAAGAGAAATTGGGGAATTATCTCAAATTCACAACTTGACAAAAATATCCCAAAATTTTGACTTATTTTTTGATGGGGAAAATTCTCTCGAAGATACAATCCAATAGTTAATATCCATAGAAATTTCAGGTAAAATCACCCACGAGAAAAATAAAATAAAATTCAAGGATATGAAATAAAGAGAAAGATCTTACATTTTTGTATCACAGATCCCAAAATCGATTCAAGCTGAGCAGAAGATCTAATTTTTAAAGCACTCCCACTGCTTACCCCTCCTGAAGAAATCGACGAATTAAAGAAGAAACACTGAAAGAGAGATCTCCGTAAATCCTACAAATTTCCCTCTTCTTTCCTTGTGACTATCTCTCTCTATCTCCACCTGACTCTTCTCTCTCTCTCTATAGACTGTGGGGTCTCAATTTGCGGAAAACCCTAAAAAAGGATATATCTCGCGCGGGAAAAACAACACGCAGAATACATACACATGCGTATACAATTATATACAGACACTTCCAACCACTGATAAATCGACACGTATCCCTCTGTGACCCAATTTTACCGCCAAAACTTACTTACTGTTGCGTGAAACGCTGGGAGGGAAAGATTCGCCGTCATGGCGGAGTTAAAATTAACGGTGTGGCCCATTAACGGCGTCTTGGTTTTCGTGACCGCTACAAAGCCTTGTCTGAGTTATGATTGGGCAACATAATGCGACGGCGTTTTATGTCGGATCTCGCGGTACAATTTTGGAATGTTTGGTTGCAGGAATATAAGTGTTCTCTTTGCGGATGGATTCAGATTAAGTCTTCTTGGTCATATTCGACGCTGACTGAATGCACTAACCAAAAATCCGATACTTTCCGACATAGCGCAACTCCCTAGTGGATAATGGCGTCACCATCTGATCAACCGGCGAAGATAATTGACGGCAAGGCGATTGCCAATACCATCCGATCAGAGATCGCCGACGAAGTTCGCGGTCTATCTGAGAAATACGGCAGGGTAGATTTGCTTTATATAGTCAATTTGAAGCTTTTAGCACTTTCTGGGACCAAAAGATACGATATTGTGTTCTGTAGAATTAGAGACTTAATCTAGATATGTATCCTTTATCTTCTAATCAAAGCTTAGATAAATTAAGGCAGCTATGATCAGTTGATCACATCCTTCTGTTGAAAAATCTCAAACTTTAGCTCCATTTCAGTTAAAATTAATGAAAACTGCATCTGCTTTGCTTGCTCCTAGTATTAAGAACTCTTTTCACTATTCCCTTGTTTTGCTGAATCTTTGATCTGCCTGCTTTACTTTTAGTAGCGTCTATCTGTCTTAATATCATAGCGCTGGTGTGCTAAGTTTATATAGTTTGATATCATTATAAAAAAGCGGCAGAAGCTTCCAAAGAGAGAGTGTAACGAATGGTTATATCTTTTTGTTAGTGTGCTTCGACTGAACGCCTTTATATAGTTTCAAGAAGGAATGGGAATCAATGGAGTTTGATTTAACCTTCGTGCAGGTCCCAGGACTAGCCGTAGTTATTGTTGGGAATCGAAAAGATTCACAGACTTATGTGAATATGAAGAGGAAAGCATGCGCTGAGGTTGGAATTAAGTCATTTGATGTTGGCCTACCAGAGGAAGTTTCTGAAGCTGATCTGATAAGCAAAGTTCATGAACTAAATTCAAATCCGGGTGTCCATGGTTAGATCTGGCAGTAAATAATGCTTGATTTTGTATGTCTCGTTTATGATTATTCTGAACTATGAAGGATAGATAGGAACTTTAATGTTTATCGAGGTCTCTGGTTTTGGTAAATGCGAGAATTCCTTACTTATATAAGTTTTGGTACGTGCTTTGCAGGTATATTAGTTCAACTTCCGTTGCCAAAACATATTAATGAGGAGAATGTTTTGGGTGCAATCAGCATTGATAAAGATGTCGATGGTTTCCATCCTTTGAACATTGGTAAGCTAGCTATGAAAGGCAGAGAACCCATCTTCTTTCCATGCACCCCAAAGGTACTGCTCCTTTGCAAACAAAACGAGAAATTCTCCTGTCGTATATCTCTTCTCGATCAACAATGAAGTGATTTGTTGTGTGTGCAGGGATGTTTGGAACTCTTAGCCAGAAGCGATGTAAAGATAAAAGGGCAACGAGCAGTTGTCGTAGGTCGGAGTAATATTGTTGGTTTGCCTGTTTCACTTTTATTGCTCAAGGCTGATGCTACTGTTACAACTGTACATTCTCATACCAAGGACCCTGAGGCTATCATACGGGAAGCTGACATTGTTATTGCTGCATGCGGACAAGCCCACATGGTGATTTTCAGACATTTTTCTCATTATCACTCTACCTCTTGTAGATAAATGTGAATGGTTTTACAATTTCAAAAACACTCGTCTTTACATTTCAGATTAAGGGCGACTGGATAAAGCCAGGGGCTGCAGTAATCGATGTTGGAACTAACGCAATTAACGACCCAAGTAAGAAATCAGGATACCGGTTGGTTGGAGATGTCGATTACGCAGAAGCTTCTAAAGTTGCAGGGTTCATTACTCCTGTTCCTGGTGGGGTAGGCCCAATGACAGTGGCTATGCTCCTCAGGAACACGGTAGACGGTGCCAAGCGGGTCTTTGGCCAGTAAAATATTCTACTCATGTAATAAAGAAACTAGTTTCTCCATTCTGCAATTGTGTTCTTGGCTTGATGAAATTTTACCCTCAAATAAACTGAATTGGTGTTTCCTTTACATAACTTTACAAGCGTCTTGCAACTTGCTAGAATTTTTATTTGCCGCAAATCGTAAAACATTAACAAGCCGATGTTAGACTCAACAGCTGAAGTAGCTAGTTTTCACTCAAAACACTGATATTACACGTATCTTGTTTGTATTGACTCAAATCATATATACGATATTCGTTAAGAATCAGGTCTGTGTGTTAATTCCATTCCATAAAAGAGTTCAATTCAGTGAAGTAATCAAGTCCCAGCAATCTTTAAATACCATGGGATGCTACAAGCGAAGTTTCAGCTCTCACCTAATGTAAACGCTCCGTGCTCTATATGAAATAGTTTACAGTAGAATTCCTACATACCACGGCGATGGCAAAAGCATTTGGAATTAAGTTCTCATGCTTTCTGCAGTAAAAAGTAAAGAGCAAGCTTTGTAAGTAAAACGAAATGTATAAGAAAAATGGAGAAGATAGTAACTAAACTGTGAAATCCAAACCTGCACTGGGAGATACAGCTTGAATTCTGGAGGAAGCTCCTCGTCTGAGTAGAGACGGTCAGCAAAATATATACGCCTGAGATGGCAGTTAGCATGAATCTGAACTCGTAATGTCTCAGCATAGTTAGTCCCATAAGCTCTTCTCGTAAGATCAGCTAAGTTCAGCTGAATTTGATTCCATCCCTCGTCCATTTTCAGTGGCATTGTGCAAATATATGGCTTTACTCTAGTGACAGACTACAAAAAAGAATATTCAATAGAAGACGTCAATAATAGTGCCTAAATTTAACAACAGCCATACATAATATGCAAGCTAAGGTGATTGGTATAATTCTGAGTAACCCAGTAACTAAGCTAGCAACTGTTGTAAGTAGACTAAACTAAACATTATCTAGAACATATTTATCAACCTACTGTGTGACAATAAACTAAGAAATAGCTTAGACATAGATTAGACATTGCTTGAAGAATACAACCTAACGCAGCATAGAACAGCATAGAAACTACAGAAGACGTCCTGCTTATATAACACATACAGAGCAATAAGTGAAGACTGAACCAACGAGGGAAAGACATACAGACTTGAAAGTTAGAAGCCCGAAAACGCCGGCGCACGTTCTTGTCATCCAGAATCTGAATCTCGAACGAGAAATATTTCTTCAAATTCTTCACAACCAAGACCAAAAAAGGAAGTTTGATACCAAGAGTTGCAGAAAGATCAGCGGGGCATGTAATATATGTAGACTGGATGTTTGATCCAACTACTTCAAGCACATTGGATTGTATCTCATCATCATGGCAACGCTTCACATGCCCATCCACAACTATGAATTAAAAAAAAAAACAATTAGTATGCTTAAGTAAACCCTAAACTTTCTACAGAAACTCAAACTCAGAAAGAACAAGCCATCAAAAATTTAAAAACCACACAGTTAACGGCTTTTAATTCATCATACAGCTAGATTTTGACAAAGATTACACCTCCTATGACTCAATTACGTGAAATCTAGAAAACCGAATGTGGTCATAGAGCTCACCTTCTTTATCCCATATCTGAAGAGGTTTACTTCTGCAAAACCAAAAATCAAAACCCTTCATTGCTAAGAGAAAATCGAACTACTTAAATAAATTAATTTAACATAAATAAAACTGAAAGCACACAAAAATATACCCTAGACTATACAGAATTGACAGAAACCCAGACTGAAACGTGTTCTTGAACATCTTCCTGCTTCTTCGAATCCGAGAAAAAACTCGTCGAAATAAATCTCAATGACAGTCAACAAAAGAAGATACTTATTTAAGAGCTTAGGCTATTTCTTTTTTAAAGACATTGGGCCTTAGCCCACTAAGAAAGCCGTGAGCTACTCTTTGAGTTAAAAGACATAAAGATACCATATTTCGAATATAAAATACGCTCTTCACATGGATAATAAACCCCACGTCGTAATCAACCGTTTATGAAACGCCACGTGTCGTATTCTCCACAAAGAAATAGCCACGTATGCACTAAATATCAGCCAAGCAAGACACGTCTCAGTGCGTAAAATGTCTACTTTGCCCTCTGACGATCGCGTTATCTTCGCACTGTACAATAAGGTCATTTTCGGAATGACACAAACGTAGGGCCTAGAATTCTGCAACTTGCAGAATTGTTTATTTTTCGATGCGACTTTGGAGACAAGAAAAGATAATGAGAGAAGTACACGTGGACCAATTCGAAGAGTGCTTTAGATGGAGGAAAGATCTTAGCCACAAATCTCGTCTATGAGTTCTGAGCCACGAAAACAAGATCTACCTCACGCGTCCTTCTTACTCACGCGCTCCTTCTTTTTCTCTTACTTGTGCTGCATCTCTCACCTTCTCGGAAGTTGAAACATTACAAACCCAATCGTCTTCTCTCTTTGATCTTTTTGCTTATAGGTGAATATAATCCATTCAAAACCCTTTCTTTGATTTCTGAACCGAAGATCTTTCTTCATTTGAGATTATCTGATCAAAACTCGCTCATCGTTCACTGCAAAGTGAGTTTCTCTCTCTTTCTATTACTAAATTTAGGCCTTTGAATACTTAGATTCTCGGTTTGTTCTAAAAGTAGTGAGCTTGATTTATCTATCAGGTTGATTGATTATTAATGGATTGCTATTCGGGAGGGAATTTTGAAGAGTTTGTCGTGCCTAATTATCAAGAATCATCATCAGAGACATACCCATCTACTGGTATGTGGGGTGGTTGGAGTATGAAGTCTCCTGAAGCTACTGAGACATGTTTCGATTACGATGGTTTCAGTGGAGGAAATTTGTTGTATAGTCAGATGGGTATGAAGACGAGTGAAGAAGAAGAAGAGTCCAAGAGATCAAAAATTTTCTACGGTGGAGCATCTTCACTTGATGATTTCGAAGGAATCGAGCAGATGGATGATATATTCTTGTACGGCCTAAATTCTTACCCAGTTAATCTTTTACCATTTACATAGTCTTGTGTTTCCGATGTAATTGTTGTTTTCTCTTTTGTTTTTCCGGTTCACTGAAGAAGTTCAATTTTAGAGGATGTTCCAGAGGATGATGGAGAAGTACATCGTGCATCCAGTAGCAATAACAGTGTCGGTTCTTCTTCTATGTATGGTGTTAGGGAAGTCCCCATGTTCCACTTTCATGACATGCCTATCAAGGTAAGAGCTTGGTCGAGTTTTACGTCTTATATGGTTATACAGTTATCAGATCCGTAGCTGATCTATGGTTTTTGCCAAATAATCTAGAGATTATATCTAAAGAACCATCCTTTTTGTTTCTGGTTGTAGGGAAAAGCTCAATTTACTATCTCAGATCTGTCTGAAGAGAACATGTTAGATTCAAACTATGAGGATGAACTGTCTTCTGAAGAACTCGTGTTACAGGATCTACAAAGGGCGTCACAAAAGGTTAGTTACCACTCTTTTGCCTGTAACTTTACATTTTAAATGCCTATCATTGACACAATGGGCTTGCTTTGCAACCTAGGTTTGTCTTAAATTAACTTATTCTGCTTTCTAGTTGACTGATGAGGCGCGCAAATGTTTCCGGGATACTTTCTATCGACTTGCAAGGAATACACAAGAGAAATCAGATTCACTAAGTACCACCTCAGAAGAGATGCATGTGCAGACCTCCAGATTTGATTATGGTGATGGACACAGGTATAAATCAAATCTTTTTTCTTTATGTAAACTAGAAAGGAAATCATCTTGCTGTTCATAGGATCAAAATCTTTACCTTTTTTTTTATCTATTGATATGAGAAGGCTGATCAGAGTTGTTTGGTTGTAAATTGCAGTGGTAGAGAGGAAGAGATAGAATCCGATACGAACTCAATTGATAGAGCTATCGCAAACCTCACATTTAATCAAATGGAATCCAACATAAGCAAGTTTCCATTACCGGAAAGAGTACAGTAGCTTCTACTGGACCAAGTTCAACCATTGTCGTATCATCCATCATCTTCATGTGTAGAAATCTGTGTATATGTAGATGACTTAATGTCGCAAACTTCAGTTTTGATCTGTCCTCAAGAATCTGGTTCCTTTTATTTCCTACAGTGTACTTTCTACATATAATTATTGATGGCCTAAGACTTACTTCTCAATATGAATAAGGGCATCGTGGTTTTCAAACGACTATCATAAGCATTGATAAGAAACAACATAACCAGCATATTACACAAAACATTACACTTTGGTCGGCCTTTAACTGAATTACCAGGAAAGTTTTGAGTTTTGTAAGAATCATGCAGAAAAAAACAAAAATCAGGAAGCATGAGCCAGTTTTCCATGGAGATATAACTCTAGAGCATAACCCTATGCCTGTATTAAAAGGTCAAAAAAACAATGGCATTATCTGACTTTTACTGCCTCCTCTTCATAGCGGAGCCAAGCATTCTTACGCACATCTTTCTTCAATCTCTCCTCTTTTAATCACATCAAGAGCAAAAGACATGAAACAGGTTGGATAAACTGAGTAAGTCATAGCTAAACAAGATTTGCTGGCACAATATGAAACAATATATG
>JAKUCM010006754.1:0-19110 GCA_023374145.1 Lepidium sativum | reverse complement strand
CAATACACGGTCACCATTTATCTCGAAGGATGTGTCGAGAGTGATCCGAAGCTAAAACACCTAAATTCTATATGGGATTGTTGAATTATTTTTTAGGTGAAAAATTATAAACTGTGAACAATCTAGATTCAAGTTTTAATGTTTGTTTAAATTGTCCTCGAATTCGAAATTGTTCTCAGATTGATTTTATGAGAGTAAAAGAAAGGTCGCACAATAAGCAACTCTAAATTGTCTTTTTCTAAGACACAACAAACATACTTATATGAAAAATCACCCTAAACATATTGCTTAACACAACATTGGGCTTTCTTGAATTTGTTGTGGACTCTTCTTGAGTTTGTTTTGGGCTTTTATTTCTAATACTCCCCCGCAAACTTAGCGTATGGTGCGAAGCTAAGTTCGGAAGCATAAGTATAGCGGTTTGAGAGAGGAAAGAGAGCTTGAAGCAAGGTCATTTGAAATAGCCAACAAAATAATTTCACCACAAAATCAGTTACTAGTGTGAGATATATTCATATCTATCTTTGTAGCCTATTTATTTCACGAGGAGTCCGAATTTTCTTTACCTCATTTAACTCCCCTAAGTTGTCTCATAATGAAGATGAGTTCCATTCCACAATTAAAGATCTTATTCACTTTCTGTTTCCCATCAGACCAACTATAAATTGCTTTTTAGTCAAGCTGATATTCTCTTTTGCATTATGTTTTTCTTTTAGGCATTTTTACGAACAGCTTGTGTGCACAAAGCAAAACAGAACTTGCAAACCTTAGAAACACATATCAAACCCAGAATAGACTCATCTTTAGCTTCATGATTCCAATCATATACTTCTAAACCATCCAACATATTCTTAATCTATTGGACGACACAGAAACTTCATGTTCTGTTTCAGACCAAAAAAACAGATACATACCGAAGATAGGATGTTGGAATCGATGGCTGATGTTTGTTGAAGGCCCAAATCTTATAGTAGAGCTTAGATTAACGACCCATGGAGGGCCTGGAGCTCTGATACCATGTTAACAATTTCAAAACAGCAATTGATTCAAGTTTATTGAGATAGAAAATAGAAATAGCTCATTGAATTTTATTATGCAAGAAATACATAAAAAAAGAAAAACTTTAAATTGTCTTCAAAATCAAAATAAATTTTAAACTGATATCATAAGATTGAGAAGAAAGAGAGTTGATTAGAGGCATGTCTCTAGACTATAATCAAATTTCTCACAAAAATAATATTTATATTATACTTATTTGATCAAAACCCAAAACACATGGGCTCATTAGATTGGTAAAGAACTTGTTAAATCGTCTCTCTAATATCATAAAGGTATTTGGAAAAATGTTAAAATAAAATTGAGTGCACACAACATTAAAGCCCAATGTTTTACTTTCGAAACTTTCACTACAAGAATACATAGAGTTTACAACTCCGAATTTCGTCCCTAATTAGTTGTTAAAGCCCTTTACAACTAATTAGGGACGAAATGTGATACGTCATGTCTTGATCGTCGTAACACACAAAACGTTGTAAATTAGTTGTAAAAATGTAACAACCCGTAAATTTCGATGTTAGAGCGTCGTAAACCTAACGTTGTAAAAACGTTGTAAAATAAGACAAACGTTGTAAAATCGATGTTAATAAGTATGATGTGAAGGTGTTGTAAAGTTTACAACGAATTAGAGTCGAAACCATTTACAACTAACTAAGGACGAAACATTTTACAACTAATTAGGGACGAAACATTACAACTCATTAGGGACGAAACATTACAACTAATTAGGGACAAAAGCCTTTACAACTAATTAGGGACAAAATACTTTACAACTAATTAGGGAGGAAATCTTCACAACTAATTAGGGAGGTTTGTCGCCAACGATATAGGGACAAAATATATATTTTTGTTTTAATAAAATATTTATTTAATAAATTTTGTAATTTAATAAAATTTAGGAATTGAATTATTTTAATAAAATTTGATGTTAAAATATATTTATAAAATCATTAAAATTACAAACTATTTATCGTAGAAGTTCATTGAACATATCCAGAAGTCGGTGGAGGGGCAACGGGCTCGTCCAGTGTTGCTGAAGAAACCGGAAGAGTGAGACTCTCAGACCGTGTCTCCGGTACTGCTGAGGAAGTCGACGACGATGCAATGCCATAAACAAGGTCATTGTAGTGGACACGACGTGTATGCTTACGGGGAGCCGTATTGGAATATCTACAATGCGACTAAAAATATTTATCAATTCTATAATAACATATTTCCTCATAATATCTTAATTCCATCATAAATTCTAAATTCTAATATAATTCTAAATTCCATATATCCTAAATCTATAAACACTAACTACTTATATGGTAAAAAAAAATCTAGAGAGAAGGTTGAGAGAAGAGTACCTTAGAGAGAGAAGGAGAAGTGTGAAATGAGCAAGGAAGTTGCATCTTTCGTGGTGTATATATAGGACTTACGAGGCGTTGTAAAAACGTTGGCAAAATAACAAACATCGTAAAGGAGTTATGAAAGTACGGTCTAATTTACAACTCAAGTCTTGTAAAGGTGTTGGTAAACTTATTTTTAATTTCGTTTTTTTTTTAATTTACATGTATTTATATATAATTATATATGTTAAACTTATGTTATTATGATTATATATAAATTAAACTAAAATTATTTAATAGAGAAAATAGATCCGAATTAAAATTGCAAAAAAAAATAGAAACCGCATCGTAAAGGCGTTGGCAAGAGGTAACGTCGTAAAGACGTTGCTCTTTGCCATCGCCTTTATGACGTCGTTAAGGCGATGGCAAGGAGCAACATCTTTATGACGTTACCTCTTGCCAACGCCTTTACGACGCGGTATCTATTTTTTTTGTTTTTGCAATTTTAATTCGGATATATATATATAATCATAAACATATTTATAAATATATATATATATATATAATCATGAACATATAAAAAATATACGAGCATAAACATATTTAACCATATATAACATAGAATTATATATATATATATATATATATATTAAATCTTAAGACGTACATAATTCTTTACATGATTCTTTACAACGTCTTTACCATGTTTACTTTTTGTTTTTCGTGCTGCATCGAATCTTTACATCTTAATTGCATGTATGTATATTATTTAGATTACCTTAATAGTATTTTGAATTATCAATAAAATCTTCCAATACGGTAATTTCGATAATGTGATGTCGTTTCTATTTCTGCTTGCTAAGTGTTCTAAACCTTATGAGCTATCCTTTCTTCTATCTATCTATGTGTTGATATTTCGATAATTTGTTGATATTTCATTTTTAACTCGATGTAACAGATTTAGGTCGTTGGTAAACACTAAATTGACACTTTTTTTAATAAATTACATGGTAAAGGAGTTGGTACATGTTTACAACGAGTTATAAACATATATAGAAAAATCAAAAATATATTATGATGAGAAAGAAAAAAAAATTTACCTTCCAATTTACGATGAAATTTTTTAAAAGAAAATTTACCTTCCTATCTACAACGAAATTAAAAAAAAAAAAAAAAATTACCATCTAATTTAGATGGTGTAAACTCACTATTTAATTGGTTTTTAAGAAATCTAATGTACATTGTAAGAAACTCTCCAAGTATTAGATTTTGTTGTAAACACGTCTTAAATTTGCAAGTCTTTTACGGCGAATTTAATTATGAGAATTCTAATTAAGTTATAATTAATATATAACTGTGTATACATGTTGACTATGATGATCCATTTTATCTACCATGGTTTCATGATTTAATTCAAGGTCCAATTACTAAGATAACAACGGCACCCATGTACTTCATGAGAGGATACAAACTTCATACCTTCGAGTACGGCAAAAAGTGTGCATCCGCCAATTGGGGAGTATTTGTGAAGGGTGAAACCAATTTCTATGGGATCTTGCAAGAAATTATTGAATTAGAATTTGTAGGATTAATTAGGTTGAACCCGATCAAGCTACTGAACTATTTGTAAATTTACAATCTAGTTTACCATCTATTTTACGATAAGGATCGTTACGAATTTGATGAAAGTGATGATCTGAGTAGTGGAATTGATACTGATGATCTGAGTAGTGGAAATGATAGTAATGGTGAATAATAGATGATTCCAAACAGTTTCTATTCGGGCGAATTTTGTATTTTTGCATTTCCGACATGGACAAAACATCTTACCCGATTCAACCGTGATTTCGGTTTGACTAACCTGGTGCATGAATATTTTTGCAAAAAATTAACGATGATTTTACAACTACAAACAAAATACGATTAATTTACAACATATGTACCTAACCATAAAAATCTAATTTGAAATTTCGTCCTTAAATAGTTGTAAACTAGTTAGTCGTAAAAGAGTTGCAAAGTAGAGACGTTTTAACAATGAAATTTGAAATTTAACAACGCCTTTACAATATAATTTAAAATTTTATTTAAACCTTTTATGTAACACAAAAAATGTGTTTACCTAATTTCATATTTCGTTTTTAATTCGATGTAAAAGATTGAGGTCGTAAAAGAGTTGCAATTTAGGGACTAATTAACAACGAAATGTAGTAGAAATGGCAAAGCGTTGTCAAAACATCGTAAAATCTCAACTCGTTTACAACAAAAATTTTCGTTGTCTCTTTACAGCTTCTTTACGACGAAATCTCCGAACGTCGTAAAGGAGTTGCAGAAACCTCCCAATTTTACAACGTCCCAAAAATGTTGTAAAATTTGGTCCCTAAACTAATGTTCTGTTGTAGTGTTTTTTACGAGCGCCTTTATAATATCAGAGGGACCATTAGACGAACTCATTACCAATCTAATTAAACCATGTGTTTATGGTTTTGATCAAGTTAGTTAGTATTGTATAAATATTATTCTTATGAGAACTTTGATTGTAACCTAGAGAGTTGCCTCTAATCAATTCTCCTTCTTTGATATCAATTTAAAATTTATTTTGATCTTGAAGACAATTTACAATTTTTTTTTCTGCATTTTTTGCATAATAAAACTCAATAACCTATTTCTTTCTTTTTTAATAAACTTGAATTAATTGCTATTTTGAGATTGTTAACATAAACTAACACACATTTAAAAAAAAAACAGTTCACAAACAATATTAATTGGTGAAAAGAGAAGGAAGCAAAAATTCTCATACGTTTTGCTTATACAAACAACTTTTGAGTCACATGTATCTTGCCAGCTTTTATGATGTATCTCAGCATGAAAAAAAGATCCACGAAAAAGAACAAAATCAAACAGTGACCGTTACAAAGCGTCATAATAATATGGATTGATTAGTGCATTTAATGTAATTTGAATTTAACAATAGGAGTGCAAATGGGAATGGTAGTACGATGGTCCACCCAGTGCTATCATAAACTTATTTAGAATTGAGACAGATTACAAGTCAACTTAGGTGTCTTATTGATTTGCTCTTACTTCTTAGCCTTCTAGCTCTTGCCTTGTCCAAAGTTTACAGAATATTCTCCTTTTCATAGAATCTTCAACTTTCTATTTTTACTTTTATTTTTAAGATTTTATAGAATCTCTAATATGGTATTGTATCTTAGGCCTAATAATATGAATTTACTACAAACTTGAGGCTGATAAACAACAATTCTTCTGAATATAACTTTTTTTGTTAACAAATGAGGAGTCTAAGCTGAAACCATCTTCTGAATCGTACACAACAAATTTATCAAAAATATATACTATATTTAGATTTACGTAGGACTTCAAATATATTAGAATCGAAGTCCTACGTATTCATCCAACATAAAATGATATGTCAATATCATATGTGATGAATTTGTTACATACGAGTTTACAACTGGACTATTCAAAAGAAGTTTATTATCTAGAATGGTATTTATTGCTGAAAGAGTCACAACTGCCAAGTATATATATTGCAAACGGAGGCAACGTGGAAAATGACATTAGGTTTATAGAGGCTAGGGACCATCTGAACATGATTGATGACTGGTATAGTGCCCTATGCTACATCTTCTAAGAATTTATGTTGTGAACAATAGTTTTTCCTTTGATACTTAATCAATAATGATACTTCTTTGCGGAAGAGAAAACAAATATTAATACTAATTGCACTCTTTGGAGATGACAAATTTTCACAATGAAAGTACGTAAAACAGTGGAAGAATGAAAACTGAAGAGAATTGATAATTGACTAATTCATGATGGAAATTGAAAAACATAGCTAAATCTCAATCATTATCGGTTAAGATCACATTCTCAATTACAAATGCCTTTCGGCTATTCAACATAAAAAAGAAAAGGGAAAAAAGCCTTTCGACTATCACGTCAAACGACAACTTGTTACCGATTCTCAAATAGAAAAAATAAAAACCATACTGTTTTTTCTTTAATTCAATTTAACAGCTAACAAGTTCCTATGAAAAGCTAAAAATCCGAAACCAAAATTTATGTATTTTATAGAAAAGAAATTTTTACTGTAAAAAAATCTATGACCAAAATACATACAGTACAAAAAATCTACGGCAAAAAAATCAAAACTATAGCTCTTACCAATCGGTCTCTTTATATAATTAAATAAAAAGTATAAGTTTTAGTTCAGTTAATTGAGAAATTGAATGCCAAGAAACATGTGACCCAGTTGGCTTAGGTAAACATGAGATAATAAAATTTTATATTGCTTCATTTGGAGAACTTTAGTTATGGATTAGATTTTGTCTATTCAATGGTTATTTGGATTGTAAATGACTATTTGCTCATAATATATTGATATTGGATAAGTTAAACCGATTTTTATATATATGATAAAATATAAGTTATATCACATATATATAAAATAATAACATGTATTAAACGAGTTAGTAAATCATATATTTTTAAATTGATAAAATATAAATTATATTAATATAATAATGGATAAAACATTAAATGTATTTTTTTAAGTAGAAGTTTATGAGATAACAATATTATTTATTCTAAAACAATATAAGTTTCGAGACAAAATAATAAAAATATTTAACATATCGACCATATAAATAGAAAAATAACAATTATGTTAGCGGAATATTACGGCAAATGTTAGTACGAATAGAACATTATTGATTTATATAAATTTTTACCGCATATAATAAATATATTAGTATATATATATATTGTCAACTTATATATAAATTACTATTACTTTGATTACATTAACACATGGACACGTTGGATATTATAAGTGAACAATATATCATCCAAAATCTTGTACATAATTTTATGAAAACTTGTTTCAAAAATTTAGTTAAACAAAAAGACTTATAGATATCTGTTAGAATTTCTCTTAATAATTTATGTTTCCGTTAACAAGGTCAAAAATGAAATCCCACATGTAACACACTTTAGTTAGTAATTATGGTACACTTTATAAGAAGATATTATAAAATAATATCTCTGAACCATAGAGATGAAGTCGGTAGATATGTTTCTGTCAAATATAGAATAAAAAAACAAGTGATCTTTCTAAGAGTTGGAGTTATCTATCAAACTCCATATACAATTTTTCGTTATTCGATTGTGAACACAGATTGAATATATAGGTGATGGCGACTCGCACCACACAGCACAGCCGATTGAGACAGACGCGGTCCAAAACTTACACGCCAATACACGGTTCAATTTATTGACCATGGTGAATGATGAAGACGCATATAGACAGGAACATGATGATCGAACGGTCGTGAAGATGTGGCCATAAATATCGAGCGGTGAAGTAATCGGATTTTAATTGAAGGTCCAAACAAAAGTGGGGTTATCAGTCTATCTCTACACAAGAAATATTAGATCCAACTTTTTTCTCATAAACTTTGCCCCTCTTTAAAAACCGAATTAGATAAAAGTTTTAAACTTAATTACCTATATAAGGAAGTTATAAATCTATCTCCTCACAACTGATTTTACCTAAATTCGTCTCTTTTACCGGATCAGTTTCGTAACCAATACAATATTGGGTATTAGTTACCCACCCGATATATGCCCATACTCGACCCATGGAAACATTAAACTCCAAAAAAAATCTCCAAAATGATTCTTCCAAAACCAAACCCTAAATTGGTTGCGAGATTGAGAAGCTTACGATCAGCATAGCCATCAGGAAGCTTCATATATATAGTTTCATCAAGAGTACCATTTAAAAAAGCGTTAGAAATGTCCAGCTGTTTAAGAAACCAACGTTTAGAAGCAGAGACTTTCAAGAGTAGCTTCACTGTCGCCATCTTTGAAACAGGGGAGAATGTCTCAGTATAATCAAGACCAGGTTTCTGAGTAAAACCCTTGGCAACTAAACGAGCTTTGTGACGTTCCAAAGACCCATCAGCATGAAACTTCAATGTAAAAACCCATTTGCAGCCAATCACTTTCTTCCCAGCAGGTAAACTCACAATATCCCAAGTGTGACTAGATTCCATTGCCTCAATTTCTTTGTCTGCAGCCGCACACCAATCTTTAGATCCTTTTGCCTCAGAATATGTTTGAGGAATAGAGATTTGAGTAATATTATTGATGTAAGAAAGAAAAGATGAAGACAGACGAGTATAAGAAAGGAATGTAGAAATCGAGTGAGGAATATTATGAGTAAGAGAATAACAGTGATAATCCTTCAAATGAGCAGGAGCATAACGAATTCTCTTTGTAGAAATTTGTGGTGATGAAAGAGGAGAAGATGAAGAGGAAGAACCTGAGACAAAAGGATCATCAGCTGAATCAAAGTTATGAGCCAATGGAAAAACATCTTCAATGAAATCCACATGGCGTGAAATGAAAACTCTGTGACTTTCAATATCCATAATCTTGTAGCCTTTCACACCAGATGGATACTCCAAAAATACACAAGCTCGTGATCGTGGCATAAACTTGTGTCTCTGTTTAGAAGATGTAATCCCATAGCAAAGACAACCAAAGGTTCAGAGCTGAGAATATGGAGGAACCTTTCCTGTAAGAACTTCATATGGTGATTTCTGAGATAAAAGAGGAGAAGGCATTCGATTAATCAAGAATGTAGCTGTGAGGATACTATCACCCCAGAACTGCAGAGGCATGCCAGACTGAAACATCAAAGCTCTGGCCACATTCAACAAATGTTGATGTTTACGTTCAACAACAGAATTCTGCTCCGGGGTTTCAAGGCAGGAGTGAAAAGATGCGATTCCTTTCTGCTGAAAATAATTTGTAAATCGCAATTCTGATGCGTTATCTGATCGAACAGCTTTAACCTTCATATTAAACTGTGTTTCAACTCTGGTGATAAAATTAGGAAACACTGTAAGAACCTCAGCTTTTGTCTTTAACAAATAAACCCATATTGCTCTTGTATGATCATCAACAATCGTAAAAAAATGTCTGAAACCTTCAATTGTATCCATATGAAAAGGTCCCCATAGGTCTATATGCAATAACTCAAAAGAAGAACTACACATATTGTTTTCAGAAGGAAAGGAAAGACGTCGCTGTTTTGCTAAATGACATACATGACAATGAGAAGAAGCTCTATTCTGTAATTTCTGTGTTCCTAATACTTCAGAGAGGAAGTTCATTCTTGTAAATGACAGATGACCTAAGCGTTGATGCCACAAGTCCAGATCCACACTGCATTAATAGATGTAGCAGCAACCTCATTATCCAGCACATACAAGTTTCCAAGTCTTCTACCCTGACCAATCATTAAGCCATTGGTAATGTCCTGTATTTCACAGCAATGAGGATCAAAAACCACTCGAGATGATAGGGAAGAAGTAAGAGAACTAATACTGAGCAGATTCAATCGAAACTCTGGAATGAAGAGAACATTATGGAGAGTAATATTCTCATTCAACCGAACTGGACCAATGCCACTGATCTGGATTTTGGATCCAGTAGGAAGATTCACAGAATTGTTAACAGAAGTGTTCAAAACTGTAAATAAAACACGATCATGACAGACATGATGTGTAGCTCCAGAATCTATAACCCAATGTGCATTGGAAAGAGTATGTTGTGAAACAGCCAATGTCCCAACAAAGCAATATACAGAGGGTGGGAAAAGAATACCAGAGTGATCTGTAGGAGTTTTAGAAGAACTAGCAGATGAAGGAATTACTGCAGAGTTCTGTAACTTGGAGCTAAAGAGAGCAATAAAACTCTGAAGTTGATCCTTTGTCATATCATTAAGAAGACTATCAACTTGAGCTACAACCGGAAAAGTGAGAGTAGAATCCTTAGGTGTAGATGTGCCAGTGTGAGGTTTAGAAACTTTGTCAGGTGCTTTATCAGATGCTGTCTTATTCTTAGAGACAAAACCAGGAGGAAATCCATGCTTTTTATAACAGCGTTCAGCAATATGTCCCACACGATTACAGTAAGAGCAAATAGGACGTCCTTTGTTTGGTCCATTCTGTACATAACAAACAGTAGCATAAGACTGAGTATCAGCTATTACCTGAAAAGCAGCAGGTGGAACCACAATGTTTGAAAAGCCCTTCTGACTCTCATCTTGATCAAGAAGATTATAAACCTCAACTAAAGACGGTAAAACCTTCTTTAGCAATTATCTGACGCCTGGCAATAGCATAAGAATCATTAAGACCAGCAAGAAATTTCACAATTCGAGCTCGTTCAGCTCTCTGATGCAGACGTACAGCTTTTCCACAAATACAAGGATCATCAAGTTCCTCTGCACTTTCAAGTTGATCCCAAAGCGTCTTCAAGTGAGTGTAATACTCAGACAACGTAAGTGATCCTTGACGAAAATCCTGAATCTCTTGAGTAAGGTTGAAAGTACGCGGTAAATTCGAAAGATGAAATCGACCTTGAAGATCCAACCAAATGTCCGAGGCAGTATCAATGCGAAGAATACTACGATATATCTGTGGAGAAACAGAATTAAGCAACCAAGCTTTCACCATCGAGTTACAATTTGACCATTGATGAAAGGTTTTATGTGTAATCGAAGGTTTAGACACAGATCCATCAATAAAACCCAACTTATTCTTCGCATCAAGAGAAATACGCATAGCAGCTGACCAATCATCATAGTTCGTTCCATCTAAAGTAATATAGATGATATGCAGACCTGGATGATCTGAATTATGCATATACATCGGAGATCTTGTCAAATCGGTATCATCAAATGCCGATTGCACACGTGAAGGTCGAGTTATCTTCGATCGATTAACCGGAGATCTTCGTGGAGGAGAATTGTCATCATCACCAGATCGAACAAGATGCCTAGATCCAGAAGCCATTAGGCCTTGTAAACGAGTTGATAGTCCGAGTGATTTTGTTGATTCGCACCATTGTTTTCGCGGAAAATTTGAGCAAAGAGAAGATCGAAGATCAAAGAAGAGAATCTGAGCTCAAAAACGAAGACTAGAGATGGAGAATCAACAGAATCAAGCTTGTGAAAGTTCTGATACCATGTTACGAGTTTGAAGATAGCAAGAGAGAAATCGAAGATATTTGAAATTTACTCTTCTTCTTATTATTCTGTTAGAATCATTTACATGTATGGTTTATATACAATTGATAATGAATGACTAAACCGGAGATAACCGGAACTAAACCAAAATAATTAGATTATAGTCTTGATAAGATCATTTGTCATTGGCATACCGAAGAAGTATTTGGTTGATGAATCCGTTGTTAATGAGAAAGAGACAATGTCAACAAGAATTGAGAGACTTCAAAAGATAGATTAGAGCAGCATGAACTAGATTTTGAGAAGATGCAGTCAAAAATTGATGATGAAATCAAGGAGAAAATGGATGCATTGCTTCAGGAATCAAAGTATAAAATGAAGAAATTGATGATCATTGGTTTAGTGTTAAGTTCTATGGTTTGTATTGGAATAATGAAATTGTCATGAGTTTGTGTCTGTAGTTTTAAGAAGGAATTTGTATGATGCATTCAAAAATTTATGTTTGTAGTTATAAGAAGATTTTGAGATGTTAAGAGGTATTTTGGTAATGTTAAGAAGGTTGCAATGTATGTTTCTTTTGGATGTTATATACTTGACTAATTAGACAATATTCAAATGAAAGTAAACGGAAAAAGAACATTCACATAAGTAAAATACTTCATTGACCATTAAGGTTCTTAAACTGCAAGTGATAAGAGAGTGGTCATTCATTCATCATGAAGATTCACCGTGATTGATCTTCAAAAACATAAAAATGTGATTGAAACGTTTTATCAACTAAGCAGGTAATACCAACACTTAAATTGAATACCTTTGGAGTTGACTTCTAATAACATGATTTTACTATATTTTTCAAATTCTATTATATGAAGGTGTCGATGTAGTATAATAAGTATCAAACCACTGGCAGTGTAACTACCACTCAAGATACAACTAACTACTCTAATCCAAGCCAGGTGAATATTTTTAGTATGTCTAACAACTTAAATGTAACGACCATAAACAAAATAAAGTAATAACAAGATATAGCAGTGAAAAATAAAGCAGTAGGTGAAACAAGTGCAAGGTGATGAGAAAACAGGTTCCTGAAGAATAAATATCATGGATCAACGTATTACTTAGATCAACTAGGTGCTTGACAACACTCAAAAGAGCACACCTCTAAGCACTAAGTACACAAGGCATTGAATCTACTCCCATGGAAAACAAACTTGACGAAGCTATTAACAGACCCTATCGCCATAGGCGTTTGACAACTTAAACAACATGAAGAAACAACACACTTCGAATTGATTCACATCTTAGATGTTCGATCCTTCAAGCTGAGAGTGTGAATCTCTGAAGCTGGTTCGATCAGACATTCTACCAAACATCTATCGGGTGCTAGAACGTCCAAGGACATGTTTCAGTTCAGAGTGAAACAAGCATTAACAACACCAAATCAGACGAGATCTAAAACATTCCTAACCTCAAGAAACCTAGAAAACATAAAATTTTACGCTAAACCTAACATATCCTCAAGAACCCTAGGGTGTAACTACTCAAAACCTCATAAAATAAACAACAAAAGCGAAAATCAGCAGCAGGTAATAGAAATCATGAACTCAAACTCGGCCTAAAAGCAAGATTAAGAAGAAAACAAAATTGCATAAAAATCATAAAACAAAAGGTTTGGCGCCTCGGGGATTACAAAGAAAACGGCGCTTGCATAAAGAAAAAAAAAACTAAGTTGTTTGTTTTTTTGCAACAAATAAAAATATTTTATACTAAAAGTTCGGGTTAACCCCTAGAACGATTCATTCCATTATACGTGGTCCAGCGTGCAGTGGACTTTAGCTTCAATTTGTCCCAAACGCTGAAAAGGCCTATGAGTTCAAAGTATGTAGCCCAGAAGATCCACTCGCAACAAGACTCAAATGTGCATCATGTTGTATGTCCAAAAATTGACAGTAGGCTTGAATGCTGCTCGAGTTCACGCCAAGCTCGACCTTGAGCTTGACTTTGAATGTTAAAATTAATGTCCCTAGTTGGCAATTCTAAGATGCAATTCGAACAACCTTACTTGAAGGTTTAGCCATGACAATCATAAAATTCATTTAAACTCAGTCTCAACCTAATCAAGCATTCAAATCCGCATATCCTTTTAATGTTCAACTAAGATCAGAACCATGAATCATGTCTAAGCAGCACTAGATAGGTTTGTTTTGGCTAAGGGTCAGGTCTAAGAGATTAGAATGATCTCTTCAAGTAACTGGTTGATCAATGCATAAGGGATCACTCATGAAATGGACTAAACTTTAACATAATGATAAAGGTGAGAACCAAAGGGCACATACAAAACCATGACTCCATCTACCTCAATACACGGTTTTAACCTAGCCACTCTAACCCAGAAAATGATCTTAATCTACACATTAGATGATTTCCTTTTCTGCCTATAGATCATCATCTCAAGCGGTTTTGGGACTTATACACTTACAACACTTTGGGTTCTTTTCTTCTTAACTCAAAAGACAATATAGATCTTTGGCCTATTTCCCTTTCACTAGCACTTAAAACCTTTTCCTCAATTTCTTTCCAAAAACCTTTACTAGACTTTTCAAAATCTTATACTTTCCACTATTTCTTTTCCTTCTTTTTCACTTAGACCTTTTCCTTTTCCATTTGTTCTTTTTCATTCATTTCCTTACTTAGACACAAACATTCCCAAATGCAACAGAAAGCGAAACCACCCACCAAATCCTAGTCTAATCCAAAAATCATTGGACCAGAAACTACATAAAGTCATGGTTTTGTCGGCTCTCACCTAACATTTTATGCCAAGCTGGACCAAAAAATAGACTCCACAATCACAGACAAGCATGGTAATGGTCTATAACCCAGAACACGAGCCACTCGCAACAAGACAAAACTCGATAGTAGGCTCGAGTGCCACTCGAGTTCATCCAAGCTTTACCCTAAGCTCGAGCTCACTCTTGGTGTTGGTTTGAAAATTGACCATCTTCAATTTCCAATCGACTCCAAGTGCTGCTACTCATATCCCTTAATCTCCAGTTGTCCAGAACACTCCATTTTTGTGCCTCAAGTACCTGAAGTTTCCTCAAATACAATGTGCACATTATGCAAATAGATGAAGCTATTTGGACTCTAAAATGACGAGAATGTAGTATATATGTGTGCAGAAAATGGATAAATGAGACTCGTAAAAATATGCTAAGAATCATACATATCAACTTCTTATTCTTTTTTTGTGGTTTCTCTAAATGGATACGATAATTATGGTTAGTTGCTCCACATATCCCATAATGCATGATCCCTCATTCTTTCTTTTGTTCTTCTTACTATTCTCCTTGCGACCTGTCTGAATTGGTTATGGTGGTTGATATACAGAAGAAGATGTAGTTGATGGCCAATGCATTGCACCTCTCATAGGTGTTATACCTTGTGCATAGATCTTTTGCCATGTTCTTGTGTCAAACCAGTGACTGATGTAGTATTCTACTCCCAGTGATATGCTCAGTATAATTCCATAAGAATGCTCACATGGAATTCCAAAAATATCCCACTTTTTTGCATGTGCAAGATCTTGTATCCATGTTCACCAAGTGGGAACACCCCGTTCACAACCACTTGATACATATTGTTGGTGCTCTATAGACTTTGAAGTTTGCTGCAAGCTCATGTGATATCGCCAGTACATCTTCAACGTATGGAGTACACCCGCCATTGTGTGATGAAGAACTTATGGACCCCTTGACAATATGTATTATAGCCTGCCTTGTTATGATTTCCAGCATTGGAATCATTTGTCTCTGCCTTTCCTTGACTATAATGTTGAAAGATTCAGTGGCATTGTTTTCTACATCTTCACAATCCCACTTGCTAAAAGATTCTGCACCATGTCTTTGGTTTCTCGTTCATCACGTAATCATAAACAGCATGATCAAGTCCTACAATTGCTTCAAGTTCTCTATGTATTAAGCTTCATTGTAACTCTATGCCAGATTCCATAGTAAGGGCTTCATCATTTGTTTCTTATGAAATTTGCTCTTCAGATTAGCATAGATGTATCTGACACACATTTTATGCTCTATGTTAGGGAGCACCAGTTCGACAGCCCTTAACAATCCATGCAGAGAAAACAAATTGAAACAAATACAGATTATAAACAATTAACAAATTTCATATAAAATACATAAAGTATACAATTAAAAGACAAAAACAATTTCATATAAAAGACATAAAGTATACAATTAAAGGACAAACAAATTTCATATTAAATACATAAAGTATACAATTAACAAATTACATAAGTATGTAGTGCAAAGATATAACCTTTTGGCGATCTAAGATGATAAGCAACTCACATACCTTATTAGGATAACAAATATGCATATCATGTATTACCCTTACTATTACCCATATCTTAGACTCAACTCTCTTCGAACAATACACACACTAACTACACCCAGATCCTAAACACTTATACGCCAATTTTGTTTAATTGTACCTTACTTGCTTGATATTGTAACAATTTTTCAATGTGTGGTCAATGATTGTCTGCTTGAAAGCTTACGAATTGGGGAAGACTTGACCCTTGAAAACATTTGCAGAGTCTCGCCGCATGTTCTGCCATTCATGGTTACCATCGTTGTCTTCGTCGCTATCATTTTCGGGCGGCAAGACATTATCTCTAATAGGTGGTTCATCGATGAACTCTTCAATAGTCGGTTCAACATCGAGCGTTTCCTTCTCTCAAAACTCTAAGTCTTTGTCATCTTCTCCATCACCGCCGATAGCAACTACGATTTCAGTTGTATATTTCTCAATTAATGTCATCGATTCCGCCATTAAAACCGTCGATTTTACTTTCAAGTTGGAGAGAAAACAAGGGTTCATAAATTTGAGGATTTTGTTATTTTCTCGAAGAAGAAAGCATCTCGTATCTTATTATTATGTTAATAGGGTCTTAAACCATTTTAAGCGGATCATTATTCGCATAATTTCTGGTTTACTAACAAATTACAGTTTAATATCCGTATTTAACGGTACTGATTTCAATTTTGTGTAAAAATAAGTATTAAGCTTAAATATGTAGGGAAATAAGTTTGCAGCTTTTGACTTAGGGAAAAATAAGAATTTTATTTCATAGATTCGGGATTGAAATAGAGGTCCAAAATTCATAGGGAACTGATGTAATACGAATCTTCTCGGAAAAAAAAATAGACAGATATTCCATAAAAATGTTAATAAAGAGGAAAAGACAAAATAGATTAGTGTTGAAATCTAACGGTTAACGCATGCGACAGTGTTAGGCACTTGCACTTGCCTAAAAGGCGATAGAAGCCTACCTCATCTTTTCCTATTTCTCTATCATTTTCTGTCTTGACTCATCCATTTTATATTTGTGTTCAATTTGAATTTTTCCACGTTTTCTTGGATTTAATATCTTCTTCTAAAATGAACATCCAGCGTCTGGAAATTATACAATATATAGTATATATATTACATAAAAATTTTAATAAATATATGCGAGATTCTAAATTATATATGTTTCGAATGAAGATTTTTAAAAGTTTATTAATTTGAAGGAGGCCAGCTCAATTAGTACTGTAGTACTGTTTCTACTTTATTTATTGTGTTTTGTTGATATGTGTTTCTTTGTACATAAATAGACTATACGTGTAGTATAAAGTTTTGGATATGTTTTTTTCTATAATATATATTCACCTCTGGAGCGACTATCAATCACTCACTTTAGTTTGGTATACGTTTTGATTAAAGTGAACATAATATATTTGTATATGAAATATATATATTAAAAATGAGCATTGGAGATACTTCTTCAGGATCGGTTTAATATAGATAGTGGATGCTTTTAAAATGTTGATCAGTTGCATGGATTTTATTAGTAATTTCTGTAGATAATGGAATATCTATCTGCATCGTTTTGGTTCCACTTATGGCTTCCAAGAGACATTGGTCGGTTTGCATCACAATCTCTTAGGATCTCACTTAACCCAACAGCTTCATTGTATCTCTAAATAACTTAAACCTAGTTTAACACTAATATATAACCAATCTTCAATTAGCGACTCTACGACAAAACGGTGAACTGGAAATTCCACGTCTTGAGTATGTCGTAGCTAGACCGTGATTGTACAATCGTTGCTATAGAAAATAGTGGTTAATTGTTACTTTAAAAAAATGTGGCTATTTACTAGTACGAACTTTTTTTACTAGCACTTTTAAAAGTAATCAAAACTCCGATACAAATTAATCAATTTGAAATTACAGTTTTAACTTCCAAAAATCTGTAGATACGAGTTGAGAACTCTATATATTTGAAAAGTACTTGTCTTTTTTCAAAAATAATATTTTTAAATTTAAAGATATGATATGTAAATTCAAAGCGTAATGATTGATTACTGAAAATAGCGATCCAAAACAAATATATTCGTTAACAATATTGTCTATAAGAGACGATAATATTTTTAGATTATTGTCACATAAAAAAGATGTTTTATTCACATCCATGTATGAAACAAACATAAACACGCATGATAAAAAATAATTATGACTCATATGAACCATATATAATTTTATAATCCAAATATACTGTAAAAGTGAATTAACATCAATTTTACTGTAGAAAACAAACAAAGGTATGAAACATTGAAGTTTCACAATACGTAGAACAATACAAGTGTCAGAATTAAAAACAAAACACTAAAATAGATTTTTTTCTTTGCTTCTAACTTCTCACGTGGAGAGGCTACAGATTGCAAACGTCATTCTAATTTCACAAAAACCACACCCACACCCACAAGATAACATCAACTCACTTCCCTTATATATATCACACACACTTCCGCGTTTTATGCATTGTAACTCAAATAAAGCTTTATAGAAAAATAAAGTGAGTGTGTATTGTGCCCATTCTTTTTCATTTCTCAATCATTTCATGTGGTTCTAGCTGTTGAATGATTTCTATATTGCAAAAACAGTGAAATATATTTTCACTACATTAAATCACCGTCAAATTCGAAGTAAGGATATTCTGAGTGTATTAAAATCTTTGAGATGGATTTGAATGATAGAAAAGATGGTTCTTCTTTGCCACGACCACCCGGTGGTTTCTCTAAATCGTCACCGTCGGAGTTGGATGCTGTTAAACGTTATAATCAGAAAAGTTCACCGGAAATAATTTTGGATGCTGAGAAAGTTGGAAAAAAGCCTGGAGGATGGAGAGCCATCACGTTCATTTTAGGTACTTTGTGAATATATATTTGTTTTTGGTTAACCTAATCCTTGACCTTAATAATATTTTTTAAAGTAATTAACTTCCATAAGTGAATATATTGACAGATGTAACTGGCCGTTCCAAGTATACGTTTTTGTCTAAATCGTTGCACATACTTATAATACAGACAGAAAAATAAGAAAAAGATGGATTATTATTTCTATATTAAACCAGATAAAGAATTATATTAAAGTCGAGAATATGGTCTAATGGTGTTGTTATTTTACAAATCTTAAATCAAATCCTCTACATATATAATAGGAGAGTGATTTAAAAACTACAAAAAGAGTTCTATTAAATTTAATTTTTGTTTTCTTTTCAAATCAATCATTTATATCATATTATATGTTCGTAACCGT
>JAKUCM010006753.1:0-22851 GCA_023374145.1 Lepidium sativum | reverse complement strand
CCAACTTATGATTATAATCATGGTCAAAATTGAGTTGTTTTTTAGTTTATCATCGAAAAGTGGTCACAATATTTTGATAATATATCGATGGTCAAGATATTTTGATTATTTAATGACCAAATATTTAATTCGTTAAGAATTTATAAAATTTTGGTCATAATTATATTGACTAAAATTTTGATCAATTTTTTTGCTCCTAATATAACATGTTTTCTAGTAGTGATATATATATATATATATATATTATACTTTTCAGTATTTTTCAGATAAGATATGTGAAATTAAATCGAATTCTTTTTAATTTGGTGGTTACATGCTCTAACTAATAGTTCAAACATTTGAAATTTGATTGTACCTCACTGCATATGGAGAATAGTAGATAAATTTAGAGATGGATTTATGATATAAGTTGTGTATTGTCAATCTAGTTTGACTAAAATAGATGATGTAGAATCAAAACTTATTTAACTCCATATATTTTTAACTCCGATATATAACATTAGAGCATGATTAATGGCGAATCCGGATTGGCTCATTTTATTTATTTATTTATTTTAATTTTTTTTTTTTGGTTAAGAACCTCTTAAAGATGCTCTTAGTGCCTTTTCTAAATATGAAAATCAAAGTAATCATTTTGAAAACATTGATGTTAATATAAGAAATTATATTGTAAGAAAATAGAAAATTGATGCCGTATGCAGTATATTGACTTAATTCAGTGTTAAATATTTATTGCTGACAAAATGAATTAGAATGTGGCTGTATTTGATCAAATAGTTACAATGTTCTAGTAATTTCTACGATATTTTCTACTAGAATTTGACTCCAAATTAAGAATCATATAGTAATTTGATAGAGTTAAGGGGAGTGAGTTACGGATATAGTAGACAATTTGATCTCTATACATATTCCATATGTATGAGAATTGTAGACAATCATACAAATTAATATCACACATAAATAATTCGATATAGGTCTTGTTCTTTTCGCGGTCGCTGGCGACAGCGACTGAATCATGTTCTTTTCGCAGTCGCTGGTCCAGCGATCAATCGCAGCGACCGTCGCCAGCGACCAGTGATTATGATTTCAAGTCGCTAATTTTTTTAGCGATTTTTTTTAGCGACAGCGACTGTAAAATATCTCTTTCCCAAATCGAAGAAATTGAAGTCTCGAAAACAAAATCGAAAACATCGAAGTCTCAGAAACGAGAAATCTCAAAGCAAAATCCTCCTTCAAAACGAAATCGCCTCCTTCAACTCCAAATCGTCACAAAGCTTTATGAGATTCTCTCTTGTTTCTCTCTGTAATCGTTACAAAGCTTTGGTAAGGAATTTTTCTTAAGTTTTTGTGTCTAAAGCTCTTCTTCTTGTCTGGTCTCTCTCCATCGTTTCTCTTTCTCTAAAATCGTTTTCATGGTGTTGAACAAAACTCGAAATTGACAGGTGGGTTTGTCGGAAGCTTTGCATAAGAAACTATTGTTGTGATAGGTTTGGAAATATTTGCTCTTTCATGCTTTTGTGAGCTCTGCTGCTTATGGTAAATCTTCCTGTTTAATTCTTCAATTCCTTCTCTCTGAATCTCACTTATCGTTTCAGTTTTTGTAAAATTTTCTGTTCTGATTTTTGCTTTCGTGGAATTTTTTTAACAGGAAACTCAATCACCTTGAAACTGAGGTATCCTCTCAGACCGGTTCTTAAATCGAGAGAAGGGAAGCCTCCTGTTCCAGATTTTTCAGGTTCTTCAGCACTCAGAAGGTATTGTACCCAATTTTAGCAAACTTCTGAACCTTTACAAAAATTTATCGATGCAATAATAATTTATATCTAGAATTAGCGAGACATTGATCTTGTTAGGATTAGATTTTGCATCACTGGCTTGCATTTTGTTGTTTTTGATTTTTAAAGAAGATTTTTGCACTCTTTCCAGAATTTGGCTATATTGTCCTGCAAGTTTAGAAACTCAATCGTCTAGTTTGAGTCTGATCATAAGCAACGAGAGCGTGTGGCAGCGATCTCTAAGTTCTGCTTCTTCTTATTTCATTAAAAAAGCATCAATGTGAACGGAGAGTTGTTAAGTTTCGTCTACTTTAAGAATTACTTAATTCCTTCAGTTTAATATATAATTTTTTTGGAAATTAAGCCTCAATATTGCTTCTTAAGATATGGTGTCTGATATGGTGAACTCAAAAATGTAATTTATAAAGAATGTGATATGTGTGAATTTAAAGAAGTAAAGAGTGTTGAGTTGTGCATCTATCACTATATTTTAACACCGTCACAATAGTCACATTTCTTGAGATTCCTTTGCTCTTAAATATCAAAGTATGGCTGTAACACAAACATGCCAAAGTTCTCTGCTTTGTTTTTCCTTTTTCCTATATTTTTCCATTTTTAATATAGCTTCATACACGATGATGCTTAATGTATGAGTTTAGTTCTCTGTGACCTGCATCTTCTCTTATTGCATAAATGAAATCAGATAGAGTTTTCTTCCTTTTTACCTTCACACACATAATCATGAAAACGTGATGGTGCGTAAATGTTTCTTCTTAACCTGTGTATAACAAGTTGATAGTTGCTAAAAGATCATGATTCTTCAACTTGTTAAGTCTCTTCTTCTGTTTGTGAAGACTGTTGAACTGTTGGCTCAGTTCTGCTTGAGGTATCTTCGCCTGCTTGTAGTTTGAGTCTGATCACATTTCTATATTCAAGGAACCACACTTTGAAGCATTTGACTCCTTCTTGATATCCTGTGAAAGTTCTCTTTTTTTGCACGAGGCTAGAGCTTTCCTTTTGTTGAGTGGAAATATGCTATACAACCAAATCTCTTGAGATTTTCTAGGTTTGGCATAGATGAGGTCCAAATTTTTTCTGGTATCCTGTACTCTAGTGCTGAACAAGTTTTAGATTTCAGTAAGGATATGAATCTTTAGGTTATACTCGTTATCACATGTTTAACATCTAACATCTAATCCAAAATTTGGCTTTAAAGTTTTCTTTCTCGTTTTTGGACCATCGTACAGCTTCTTGTAGTTGTAGCAATGAGAATCTCATTATGTAGACTGATAATTGAACCTATGATTTTATTTCGTTGCAGTTTGATGGAAATAAGTGTTTTTTATCTTATGTACATCAGAACCTATGAATCTTCTTGATAATGTATTGTCAAGTTTTATGTTTGTTATAACCACATTGTTGCAAAAAGTCTTGTTACTGCAAATCATGTTTTTTTTAGCTTTTGATGATTGATTAATTGTGATCGGAAATGGAATTTATTGGTCCCATTAAAACCAATTGGTCCTTGTTGCTTATGCAGTTTTCCTATTGTCGAACCTGCTCCGGGCCACACAAAGCTTCAGCTTAGCAAAGAGGGTTTGGAAGCAATAAGCAGGATTACAACTCTTATTTCTGCTGTTGCGGTATGTGGGAGTGATGTTTGACTGATTCTCAATTATTTGTATGTTTGTATCTGAACCTGATATTTTCGGACCTGATTCTCAATTATTTGTATGCTTTATACAAAGAGGAGCATCAAGGCATTCCATCACTGATTCGAGTCTTTTGGGTTTGGATAAGATGAACACGGATGATGTAAGTGATTTTTTTTTTACTATCTAGAAAATGTAATGTATATGAATTTGTATGTTTTTATTGAATATAGAACTGGACGGATGAGGAATGTCGCTATTTCCTCCAATTGTGTATGGATGAAAAAAGAAAAGGGAACAAAACTAAGACAGGATTGAATTTGGTTGCAAAAGACTCAATCATATTAAAGTTTCAAGAGAAATTTGGGAAAAAGTATGTTTGGGAAAAGTTTAAGAATAAGTATGATGTTTGTAGAAGGCTTTACCAAAGAGTGAAGAAGTTAATACATAATAGAACTGGTCTCGGTTATGATGCTATGGGAAGATTAGAGATGTCTGATGATTGGTGGAATGAGAGAATAAAGGTTAGTACATTTTTAATTATATATCTTGTTTCACATTTAATTCTGAATTGTTTTCTAATGAAAAACTTATTTTGTAATGCTTATAGGAATGGCCAGATGCTAGGAAGTACAAAAACAAGCTGATTCCCAACATGGATGTATACGAAGAGGAGTTTGGTGTTGTTTGTATCACTGGAGCAGAAGGTTGGAGCGCTCAGCAAGGTGAAATCAGTTTAGATTCTAGGGTGGGCACAGAAAATGATGAAGAAGTTGAATCTTTTGGCAACGATATGGGACAGCCACTACAATCAGGAACACAGAGTAGAGGTGAAAGCTCAGGGTCAAAAAGAAAGCGTAAGGATATTGACATGGTCAATGAGACTTGTGCTGCTCGGACTGCCATTCTTGCGCGGAAGAATGAGATAATGGAACAGATGATGGAGCGACAACAAGAAGAGGACAACTTTAAAGTATCACGAGTAGTAGATATTTTGAGCAGATTGCCTGGAATAAGAAAGTGGTCACCTTTCTACCGGGCATCTCTTAGGTTTCTCTTATCAGATGTAGTAAACCGACAGGGTCTTGTAGCATTTACTACTCCAGAAGACCGGATCTCATATCTAGAGAGTATGATTGGGGTGAATCTTGATGATTGATAATCTAGTAGCTTTGTTTTTAGACAATGACCATTGACTTTTGTGTTTTTTAATGACTATTTTAGTATTACTTTGATTATCTAAATGACTTTATTATGGTAATTTACGACATTTTACAGTATTTTCTCGTTGCTTAATATTTTTGAATCGTTTATTATGGTGTTGCAGATGATTAGATGGATGTTAGATGATGATGATGATGACCATGATGATGAGGAAATTTTGTTAAGTATGGTTAACACTGAGAGATTAGTCCATAGAACTGACAGAGGTGCGGGATGGCGTCATGTTCAACAACTTATGTATGGATCCGATCAGCAGTGTTATGATATTATACGAATGAACCAGAGAACATTTGAAGCATTGTGTAGGATGCTAAAGACACAATATGGTTTACAGGAGACTCACAATGTCTATCTTGAAGAGGGAGTCACAATGTTTCTTGAAGTAGTTGGTCAGGATAAGACAATGAGGAGTATAGCTCAGAGATATCAACGAGCTCTGAATACAGTAAAAAGAAAGTTTGATGAGGTTTTGAGTGTTGTCCTCAGGTATGCAGCAGATTCAATAAAACCAGTAGAAGGAGAGTTCACAAGGGTAAGCCCATGTTTGAGGGATGATACTCGATATTGGCCATACTTTAGGGATTGTATTGGAGCACTTGATGGAACACATATCCCAGTTCGCATTCCCAGTAGAAATGCAGAAGCTTACAGAGGTAGAAAATCAGAGCCTACAATTAATGTTCTCGCTATATGTAACTTCGAGATGAAGTTCATATATGCATATGTAGGTGTTCCAGGCATAGCTCACGATACAAAAGTTTTGACTTATTGTGCCAAAAATGAAGCTTCTTTTCCACATCCACCAAATGGAAAGTATTTTTTGGTTGATTCTGGTTATCCCACAAGAACAGGGTATCTTGGTCCGCATCGTAGGGTTAGATATCACCTTGATCAGTTTTTTAGAGGAGGGCCACCATCAAACATGCGAGAGATGTTCAACCGGAAGCATTCAGGTTTGAGATCAGTAATTGAGCGGACATTTGGAGTATGGAAAGCAAAATGGAGAATTTTAGACCGTAAGCATCCAAAATATGATTTGGCGAGATGGATAAAGATTGTAACTGCAGCAATGGCACTGCATAACTTTGTTCGTGATTCACATAGAGAGGATCATGACTTCTTACATTGGCAGACAGTGGAACATTATCAGACTCATGGTAATGAAGGAGGTGATGATGATAATGATGATGATGATGATGATGATGATGATGATGATGAACATACTACATATGAGCCGACAGGTGATAGAGCTATGGAAGGATTGCGAGACACACTCACATATGAAATTGGAAGAGGACGCCGATTACCTTATTAAAACTTTTGTTATGTTAGCTTGAATCTTATTTGCACTTAATCTCGAGTTGTAGTAGAGGAACTGAATCCTTGTGTTATTATGTTATAACTTTTTAGTGAATTATTTCCGATGATATAAGTTTTACGTTGAATATATATATAACAATGTTTTACGTTGAACATCATTTAATAAATATAAATATTTTTAGTTATATTAATAAATTTTTAGGATTAATTTTCTGTATGATAATATTGAATATACACATCATTTAATAAATATATTCTACGTTATTACATTCTACGTTATTTTTTTAATTAAATTTATAATTTATTTTTTGATAAGTTTCATTATTAATTTTTTTTGAAATTGTTATACATATTGATTTTTATTATATATTATATTAATTTATAAGTTTTTTTTAAAATATTATAAAATAATCGCTGATCGCCAGCGACTGTAAAAAGAACAGCACAGCGACAGTCGTTGCGACTAGTTGCTGGTCGCCAGCGATTGTAAAAAAAACAACACAACGACAGTCGCTGCGACTGGTCGCTGGTTGCCAGCGACTATGAAAAGAACAACACAGCGACAGTCGCTGAGACTGGTCGCTGGTCGCCAGCGACTGTGAAAAGAACAACACAGCGACCAGTCGCAGCGGTCACTAAAAAAACATAAAACTGAAAAGTGGTCGCTGGTCGCTGTCGCCAGCGACCACGAAAATAACAACACTATAGTTTAATGTTAAAGTTATGTAAAGGGAACCGCATCGAATGGGAGAAGGAATATATAAGCTGGTGCGCGCATTGGTCCCATTACTTTGAACCAAATAGATCTGTTTACTTGTTTACAAATCTATTGAAGTCAAAGCATTATTGAATTAGTGGTGATTGATCTCCATGCTGATTAACAATCAAACAAATCTAAAAAGGAGAATAAGAAATATTGCACATATATATTAGATATTGCGAAATATAATATTTTACAGATTTATTCAAACAGCAAAATAATTAACTATTTATGTCTATAGTTTGACTAGGATTTGTAAACTAGTGATTTCGATATAATGTTATGTTCAGTACTCATATTCAAACGTGTTATTACATGTTCTTCACAAAATAAAATAAAAGATAGAAAGGGAGAATTTGACAATTACCATCAATTTTATTTGGAATATGAAAACTAAGCACTTAACTTTTTGTAAAATTTGATAAGTACACTTTTTCTTAACAAAATGATCAAATTATCCTTATATATCATTTACATAAATATTCTGTATACAAATTTTAAATATGTATATAAATGTATGTGAAATTGTATATCTTATGTTGACTTATTTTTAACAAATGATTTATATTTAGACTCACTTTTTTATAATTGACTTATCTGAATTGTTGGTTTATTTCTTTTTTGTTCTTGATATTTTGTTGACTTAATTTTTATATTAGACTTTTTCTATATTCTGCTGACTTATTAGTAAAGTTCATTTATTAGAACTATCAGTTTATTTAAACTGTTAACTTATTTTTAATACTCGTTGACTAAATTTTTTTCTATGTTGACTTATTTTTTTCTATGTTGACTTATTTTTAGCAGGTGACTTATGTTTAGTTTAACTAACTTTTTCTATGGTTGACTTATTTGAATTCTTGATTTGTTTCTTATTGTCGTTGATTTTAGTTTTTTGCTTTGTTCCATATTTTGCTAACTTATTAGTAAAGTTGATTTTGAACTGTCGACTTATTTTAATACTCGTTAACTTAATTTTTTCTAGGTTGACTTATTTGTAATAGTTGAATTATGTTTATATTAACTAACTTTTTTGTAGTTGATTTATTTGAACTGTTGATTTTTTCTATAGGTGGATGATTTTTTTGTTAACTTGATTTTTATCGTATACTTGTTCCACTATTTGTTAACTTATTCGTAAAGTTGATTTATTTGAACTGTTGATTTACTTTTCATACTCGTTGACTTAATTCTTTTATGATGATTTATTTTAAATAGTTGATTTATGATGAATTTATTTTACTTATTCTATTGTTTTCTTAATTGAACTTATGATTTTTTATTTGTTGGTAGTTGGTTTGTTATTTTTTTAGTTGACTTTTTTTTTGTAAATTTTTTTGTATTTTTAGCCAATTTATAAATAAAATTGATTTGCTTAACAGAAAATACAATAACATAAGTAATTCGTAAGAAAGATGGATGAATAATAATATTATATTGAAAAATTTAAACATAATAACGATGATGATAAACCAAACTACAAATTCAATAATTAAGGATAACAAAATGTAATAGTAAAATAGAGAGGATGAGCAGAAGAGGGTATAATCGTATATAGTAAACTCTATATGATGATCGTACACACTGATCATCCAATAAATTCTTTATAAAATACTTTATTTTTCACAGTCGAATAATCCATTCTAAGTGATGGTCGATTGATTTAAGATAAAAAATTCTAATTAAATTAAAATAATTAGCATATAAAATTTATTTGGAATTTGGAGAAGATAATTGAGTTAGAAAAGATAGAAACAGACACAAAACCCTCCTTTACTCAGATTTGTTTGGTTGATTTATATAATTTTATTTTATATCTATTATTTTAGTTAATAATTAAATTTTACATGATTTTAACTCTTTAATTACTATATAAAAGATGTAATAATTTTTAAACTGTTTTATTATATAATTTAAATATTTAAAATTGAATTTAGAACATAATATATATTATAATTATTTTATTATATCATTAATTTAATTATTTTCATTTTATTCAAAACTAAGATTAAAAATGTTATTTAAAAAAAATATAGGTATTTTCAAAATTTCAAAAGAGTTGATATATATTTCAAATTTTAAAAAATATTTAGGGTATACAATCAAATTTTTGCAGAAATATATATATATATATATTTATTTTGATATGATTTTTATTATAATTAAGAAGTTTTAGCCTGAAATCAAATCATCTAATTTAATTTTTCTTTAGAAAGAAAACCTCATTCGTGAATCGAATATATAATCGTCTATTTTTATGTTATCTGAAACTTAGAATTTAACCATTAGACCAATTCATTGTTGATATTATAATGTATTATACTTCAGATTCAGAATTTTAACATCGTATACCAAATTATTAAAATTGTGAAATTTAAACTACAAGAAATTAAAAAAAAAAAAGAGAAAGAATGACGAGAATAAAACTTTATCTCTTGCAAATTTTTTTAGATTAATAAAGAAATTAACTATTTTTCGGAGCATACATCAACTTTCAACAATCTATCATAAAAATGCCACAAATACGTACTAATTGTGTCTTTTTAAGTCATACAAATTTCACATTATATAATAGAATTAATAACACATAATTTTAATTAAATTAAAATCAATATTTGTATATCATTAAAATTCACAAAATTTCGTAAATCAATAAAAATAATATCTTCAATAAATCTTCTAAAGCAGAAATGGAACTTAGAAATGTGTAGCCGCCGCCAGCTAATGCACCGCCCATATAGAAACTTTAAAGCTAAGATAACGTTTCTGAAACGACTTTTTCATCATTTGTTATGAACTGATTTATTGTTAGATTTTAATTTTTAATGTTATTGGTCATATTTATGGCATGTCCGCTTTCTAGTCTAGAAAAATTATTTACCCAATTTATAAGTTTTTAAAAATGTGTCAAAAGAGTATGAGTCAACAACGATCTTGTATGCAAACATCTTGAAAATCACTCACTCCTTTGAGTAACATTATTGGAGAGTTCTTATTAGAGTTTTTAAATATTATTAAATGATTATATATGAAAAAAATGAGTTAAAAAATATATTTTAATAATAAAATAAGCTAAGAAACCCATTAAAGAGTTTCTTAAATAAGAAACTTTCACATGATTTTTTAAAAATTTTTAAAATTTTTAATAATAAAATAAGTTAAAAAATCCTTAAAAAACCATTGATAATGGTGGCTTTACTCTTGTAGCATATTTAGACCACCATGTTCTTATAAAAAATTTAACATTAAAATAATAAAAATAATTACAAAAATAGGACAAATAAAAATATTGTATTCTTAAATAAGATAATTAAGAAACAGAGTTTCTTATTTAAGAATCTAATTTCTACTACATGTTGTTTTTTGATTGGATGTTACATTTTAAATATTTAAACTTTAGATAAAAATAGCAAATAACATCTAGCCTAATGACAAGTGGTAAGTCCACTTAAAGCACCACATTTACATAATCTGGGATCGAGTCTCCATGCCTACATTATGTAGAAATTTGGCTATTGGGCCGGCCAGTTGTGGCCCAACATAATTTGCCGTTGACAAACAAAAAAACGTTAAATAAAAATAAAATTGTAATAAAAACTTATATGAGTTTCTCAACCAATAGAGATACTCTTAATCCCCTAAAAACGTGAATTTCAATTGGTAGCAGCGAGACCGTAATGAGTAAGCTTGTATATTACAACAAAACAAATGGCGTTCATCGAATAGATCATAAGTTGGAGTTTATTTAGAAGATGTAAATGTGGTATAACTAACGGTTGAGGGCCGAAAAAGATTATGGCTATATCTAGAACTTCTACGGTTTATCAAGAAAGAAAAAAAAAATTCGTAAAAAAGTGATAAAAAATGATAATAGAAGTTTTCAGAAACCATCGGAAATATGTCTGTATAAATTACATTATATTTTAATCCAGGGTTACAATAGAATGCATCCAAGATTCTTGGTACATGGTTTTGATGTTTACTTGTTTGATAAAAATATCTTTACAAGTTTAAAACTTTAGTTTATGAAAATCTCATATTCTTTATCTTTGTGCCAATTTACAAGTCATGTGTGCAATGCTCTGCATCACAAATTAGGTTTATGAAATAATCTCGAACATTTTCTTGTAAAGATAGTGTCTACAAACATAGAGAAAACAATTATTTAGGACATTTAAGACTATATGATCAAAGTTTCACCTACGTACCATCTACGAAATCTACCAAACAATCCCTTTTTTGAAAGCCAATCATTCTCTGTGAAGTGTCATATCCAACAGCATAATCAACAAGAGCTGATGCTCCAAGTACATTAATTCTTTCTTCAAGATCCTTCATGGACGATTTGACCAAAGCCGTGCATAAAGAAGATGAGCCGTCTCGAAGATAAAGTCCTTTGTTTGAGATTGTGTAACTAAATCCTTGAAAATAGAGAGTGAGTTTGGGCAATGAATCTATATCTAACCCAACCTCGGATGTGAAACACATTAGTTCGTTCACTTTGTATACGACCGTTGGGCCAATCTGTGTGAGTAGCTCGTCCTTCACTTTCTCGTAGAGTGATGCCTCTAGACTTGTATAGTACGTCCCAATATCTATTGCTATTGCACTTGTCCCATTGCTTCTCATTCTAATTGGAAAAAATAGTTAGTAAGATAAAAATGTAATAAATATATTTATAACAATATTTTTTATTTGTCAAAAAATGGATGAATAAAGCCAATTTATAGCCTAAAATCTTTTTATGATCTATTAGTGGGGAATGATCGAACTCCTAATATAAAAGTTATTAGTTGAATCATATTAACCATGAGACTGAGAATAATTCTTAGCTATGTTTATAACATTTAAACAAAGAAAAGCTTGATTGTTCACTTCAGTTTATTCGTTTCCATGATACATATAAAATCAAAAACAAAAAATGAAACAGTTTTCTGAAAATATGAAACATCTCTTACGCTGGCCATTTAGTGTATGGAATTTGTTAAGTTACATCATTTAGTGAATAAAATGTTTCATAGTACGTAACCATGTTAGCTAGGTTTTAGTAGCCTAGTTTTTAAATTTATGCCTATGTTAATTTGGAAAAGTGGTTAATATCTACCTATGGAGTCTTTGAACTCCAAATAGACGTGTAACCAGTGTAATAGGTTTTAGAATTTAGGTTATGAATGATGTTTTTTCAATCTAGATTTTTTTTATAAATTTTAAATATAAAATCAAACAATTATGTAATATGTATACCTCTTTTGGCCTAGACTGAGTCCGTAGAGAGAAAGGTGATACGAGTAAGCTTGTGTCCTCGTCGTACTCAACATCGGAACCATTATCATATTGCCGCCATAGTCAGCCACTGATCCAAGGCGGATGTAGTTACGTAAGCCGGCGGAGGAAGGCCATAGACAGTGTGAAAATCTTGTGATACGAAGCTGAGAAAGGAGCGAGAAACGATGAGTCGTTAGACTCACTTTTCCATCGATACCACCTCCATCTTCCTTCGGCGACTCATTGTCATTAGTCCCACATCCAAATACAAACCCTCGAACAATGGAAAGAGAGTTTTCTTGGTCGGTAATTGAGGATGTCAACTGAAGTGTGTCGGAAACAAGGTAACCGGAGTTAGAAGCAGAGACTTCATAGCGGCAAAAATCAGAAGGGGTGCAAAGAAGAGACAGATTTGCTTTCGTTGTTGAGTTGTAATGGTTAGTGGAATTGGTGGAGAGATGAGGAGAACAGATAGAAGAGTTATTGCAAGAGATTGTAGAGAAAGTGTTGGAAGATTTGTCTGAGAGTGAGCATTGATGATCATCATCGTTATCGAGATATGTGAGATGTGTAGAAGAGTCTAGTTTGAGGTTGAAAGTTCGTGATGGGGTTCCAATGGTGATCTCAATGTAGAGATTGGATTCGATAGGTAAGAAGAAGCCGTTTGGTTCATCATTTGGAAGCTCATCTTGAAGGCTAGAGTTATGAGTAAGTAGAATGAAAATAAGAAGTAGGAGTGAAATTGATGAAACCATGGCCTAGACAGTTTTTGTATACTTTAATGCTCCCAAAACAATCCGAGTTATTACATACATATAATATGAGATGTCTTGATGTATAAACTATGATGTATATTTCTCTTGTTTTTTCTACTCAAGATTGATTTTAGAGACACCTGCTGTTAGGGATTTTGTTAAGTTATATTCATTGACAAAAAAAAACATGTTTTACGAGTTGAGAGAGTTTTGTATTAGGTAAAATGTTTTAGAAATGGTGTAAAATCTTTTTTTTTTCCCACCAATATTTCATAATTAACCTGTATAGACTGCAAACTTGCAATTGCAAAAGAAGTTTTCTTGTTATTTTCTATTTATTTTTTATCCTAAACAGAAATCATAATTCATGTGGCATATATGCGTGGTTTATATGTGATGTGAGTTGGTTACTAAACGCATCTACCGTGATTGGAAAGTGGACTAAGTGACGTGGCCCAAATAAGATCATAAGTACTTGGGCTTATGGGCCTGTCACGTGTGAAATAGAAAGGCCCAAAAGAATCACATATGATATTCCAAAAGAGATGAGTGGGTCCCATAAGAATCTGCGGTGGGAGATTCATTCCTTCGCGGGGGTTTTAGTTTTACCTTTCGTTTCGTAATGACAAAAAAGCAAAAAAGTCTCAAGAAACGCATGACGCGTTTTCGTTAGATCTTTGTCTTCATCTTCTAGACGAATTCTCACCTACCCATAAAAGCTTGTTCTAAGAGTTGATTATTCAGCGTCGATTACTTTTCTCTAATCTATATGCGGAATTCGCGATTTCGTGGAAATTATTCTGATTCATTTCAGGTAAAATTCTACTTCCAGAATCCTCCATTTTCATTTCGGTGGTTGTGTAATTGTTTATTCGTTTCACCTATTTTGTGTTTTATCGGAATCGTTCTCAATCTTTTAATTTTTTCGCGTGTTGATTGAATGATTATTTTGTATCTGATTATGTAGAATAACTGGTGGTCAAAAGCATTGGATTGTGTCTT
This sequence comes from Lepidium sativum, assembly GCA_023374145.1. NCBI lineage: Eukaryota > Viridiplantae > Streptophyta > Magnoliopsida > Brassicales > Brassicaceae > Lepidium > Lepidium sativum. The sequence continues at coordinate 9,098 of JAKUCM010006753.1, read as the reverse complement.
ATCGTTTTTCGTTAGACTCTCTGCAACTATCCAGAGATTCTTTCATAGATTTGTATCAATGGGTTGGGGAAATATCTACAGAAGACGAATGAGAGTCTTCTCAGTAGCTGTACTCATTTACCTTGATTATAAGGTAAACTGTTGATCTGTTTTCTCAATTTGATTTCTTTTCATTTAGTGTGTGTGTTTCCACCTCACAAAATTGGTTGTTTTTTGGAGTGAAGGGTGTCCAGCAAAAGGAGAAATGGATTAAGAAGTCAAAGATTCCTGCTTTATGGGAAAAAGCTCATGAACGTAATGCCAAGCGGGTTTTGAAATTGATAGTAGAATTGGAAGGTCTATGGGTGAAACTTGGGCAGTATCTATCCACTCGTGCTGACGTTCTTCCTCAGGCGTATATATCTCTTCTCACGCAGTTGCAGGACTCGCTCCCTCCTCGTCCTTTGCAGGAGGTTCGTTGTAATTCTATCTGAATGTTAACATTAGATGATACAAGGAGAAAAGCAAAAGCATTTTTCTTTTTCTTTATAATATTGGCCAATGTTATCTGATTTTGAATATGTGTCAGTTTTTTTTTATAGTAATTTGGTCTATTCGTTGATAGACTTAGGTTTATATATACACTATTTTCCCAGGTTTGTCGAACCATTGAAAGAGAATTGGGGGATTCCATGGATTTTCTGTTCACCAGTTTTGTTGAAGAACCTTTAGCAACTGCTTCGGTGAGATTCTGAAATCTGTTGAGCCTGGGCTGGGAAGATACCTTCAAGCCAATAGAAGCCAAATGCTTCTAATACTGAAATTGCTGTGTTTTTTGTAATGGTGAAATCGCTGTTTTGTAGATAGCACAGGTTCATCGTGCAACGCTAACTAACGGCCAGGATGTGGTTGTTAAAGTTCAGCATGATGGCATTAGAGCGATTATATTGGAGGTCTGGTCTTAGTTTAGTTTTAATGCCTTTGAGATTAAGAAATGGATCTATAAGCTAATATGTGACTGTTCACAAGACATTCCTTTCAAGTTATCTTCTCTTTTCATTTCTTAACAGGACTTAAAGAATGCAAAGTCCATTGTTGACTGGATTGCGTGGGCGGAACCACAGTACAATTTTAACCCCATGATAGATGAATGGTGCAAGGAAGCTCCAAGAGAACTAGACTTCAATATTGAAGCAGGTATGGTTCACTTGCATAATAATGAAGTCTTATATTTCATTTATGAGAAAACACTAATTGCACTAAATCTTGCGTTTGCCTTCCATGATCAAGTTTTTGGGATGAGCTAGTGGCTCTGTTATACACTTTGTTTGCTTGATTTGATATTCATAGGTGTCAACCATTCTTGCATTCGCACTTTGTGGCGTCTGGATAATGCATGGAATTACTGTTCTAATCCAATTATTTAGTTCATCCTCAAACATGGCTTTTTCTCAGATAGCAATATAATGAAATATGCAGAATTTTTTTTCATTGAATTCCTGTCCTAATCTGAGTACTTTCCGGGTTCATGCTCAAATGTCACCGTGAACTGCATTTTCTGAGTTTTCTCCTTTTCTAATAATTTATTTTGCTTCCTAAATGTAGAAAATACTAGAGCCGTATCAAAGAATCTCGGTTGCAAGAGGACAAATGATGAAGTTAGAAGCGACAATCGGGTTGATGTCTTAATTCCAGATATAATTCAGGTTCATATCTTTAGTGCTCTTGTCTTAGTCTGAAGTATACAGACATAAGATATTAAGTTTTTTCTTAAGCTCTAGAGTCGTAGACTTATATGCAGCATTACAAATTGATGGCTTTTGAATCTGAAACTTCAATTTTTTTTTTCCTGATACTTTGTCTTACACCTTTGTTGTTACTCTAAATGATAGTCGTCTGAGAGCGTACTCGTTCTGGAGTACATGGATGGTATTCGTTTGAATGATTTGGAATCTCTAGATGCTTATGGTGTGGATAAACAAAAGATTGTTGAAGAGATCACTCGTGCATATGCCCATCAGATATACGTTGATGGATTTTTCAATGGCGACCCTCATCCAGGTATAGTCCTTAATCTGAATTTAGTCTTTCAAGTTCACCATATGCTTCCTGTCTTGTAACCACCATGCTTGCTTTGACATATAGTTCCTTCTAATCCAATTATATGTCTACATGCAGGAAATTTTCTTGTTAGTAGGGAACCACCACATCGTCCTATATTGCTTGATTTTGGTCTTACAAAGAAACTCTCACACTCCTTGAAACAAGCACTAGCCAAGATGTTTCTAGCATCGGCAGAGGTTTGTGGAAGTTCATGCAACACATCTCTCATTTTCTCTCTGTCTCAACCCATTAGTTGATCAATTTTTAGGGTGTTAGAGTAATAAGTTTTTTTTGCAAACAGAATTCAAATGCTTTAAAAAGTGGAACAAATTGCAAAAAAAACAAAAAAAAACAGAGTATTATATCTTTGTAGAATTATAGGCCATAACTTGGATTTTTAACTGCATAATGTCACAGGGAGATCAAGTGGCACTTTTGTCTGCCTTTGCAGAAATGGGACTGAAGCTGCGGCTAGACCTGCCGGATCAGGCAATGAGTGTGGCAAGTCTCTTCTTCCGATCTTCAACTCCATCAAATGAAGCTCTGGTACGTTTACATAATTCTTTCTTTCACAGCCTTCCTTTCTCTATTGAGGTAACTTTAGTGGGTACGCTCTTACAGATTCCTCTCTTAATAGAAAACGTTAAAAACCCTGAACGATCAGAGAGTGCAAAATATGAAAGTTATACAGGAGAAGATGCAGCTCAGCCAGAAAGAAGTCAAACGCTTCAATCCAGTAAGTATAAATCTCTTTCAAGTATATGCTACCTTAGTGACCATTTTTTTTATCTAAATGTAGACTTTTGATACAGATAGATGCATTTCCTGGTGATATTGTTATTTTTGCAAGGGTCATTAATCTACTCAGAGGTATGATGTGTGAAATCACACTATTTTACCTCACTACATCAAACGATCTGCTCAATCATAATATTTACACTTTTTTACTTCTTTATATTGTCGACTATCTAGGACTTTCATCCACTATGAATGTTCGGATCGTTTATCTGGACATTATGAGACCATTTGCGGAATCTGTTCTGTTGGGGTAAGTCGCATTGGGAATTTTCAACTCTTTTATCATCTCCTTGTGAAATATCTCGTATGACCATTATGTGATATTGCAGGAGTATCAGTCGAGGGCCAACTCTAGATGCTCATTGGATATATGACTCACCAGTTCATTCGGATGTAGAGTCCAAAGTGAGGAAGCTACTTGCTGAACTTGGGAGTATCCAGAAAATACTTGGAATTCAGGTGGGAAGCGTTTACTGTTTGGCTTGCATGCAGCTTTCTTTTTGTTTTACATTTGGTTTAACTCGGCCGTGCTTGCTTAGGTATGTGCATATAAAGATGGAAAAGTCATTATTGACACTGCTGCTGGAGTGCTTGGAAGATATGACCCTCGTCCAGTTCAGCCTGATAGTTTATTTCCTGTTTTCTCTGTGACAAAGGGTGTCACTGCAGGAATGGTACATTGGCTTGTTGACAATGGGTGAGTAATAACATTATAAGCTTGCTGAAGTTTAGATGTATTCATTTCCTACACCCTGACATTCTGTATCAGCTTCAATTCTTACAAATTGGTCTCATTGTTAGTTCCATGATCTCGTCTGTAGAACTCATGCTTAGTCATACTTTAGTAACGTTTAGTATGTAATGATACAGAAAACTGCAGCTCGACCAAACTGTGGGAGATATATGGCCAGGGTTTGGATCAAATGGAAAAGATACCATAAAGGTATAATGAGTTCAACTGTCACGTTTCTTTTTTTTTGCTAAATGATTTGTCACGTAACTATTTTTGAAATTAATCCTGAGATATTGCCTTTCATTCAACCCCTCGGTTTTGTGTTTCAGGTCCATCATGTGCTGAACCATACATCTGGGCTGCACAATGCCTTCGACCCTGTAGGAGAAAACCCTCTGCTTATTTGTGACTGGGATGAATGCGTGAGACGGATTGCTAATTCATCACCTGAAACAGAGCCTGGTGATCAGCAGAAATATCACTATCTCACGTTTGGGTGGCTATGTGGTGGAATCCTCGAGGTAAACTAAGCTGTCATTCATTGTTTAACCTGTGTGATTATGCGTAAAACTCATGCAAATCGCCAAGTTGTAATTATTATCTCTTACCTGTACTATGTTGACGTTAATCTTGAAAAGTATGCTTCGGGAAAGAAATTCCAAGAGATCCTTGAAGAATCCATTGTTAAACCCCTAAAGATTGATGGAGAACTGTACATTGGAATTCCCCCTGGTAAATAACAAATATTGTAAATGAAGCTACTAGCTTTATTAAGAAGTATCTAACATCTTGCATGTAGGTATTGAATCAAGACTTGCCACATTGACCGTGGACACCGATGAACTGAGCAAGCTTTCGTCCATTGCCAGTCAGCCTGAGCTTCCTTCCACATTTCAGCCTGACAAAATCTTACAACTTGCAACGAGCTTGCCAGTCTTATTTAACACATTGAATGTGCGTAGAGCCATAATCCCTGCAGCTAATGGACATTGCTCAGCTCGTGCACTTGCACGGTACTATGCTACCTTAGCAGATGGTGGCCTAGTGCCACCGCCACATTCTTCTTTATCTCAGCCACCACTTGGTAGCCACACCCATGTTCCAAAATTCACATCGCTAAAAGACTCAACCAAAAAGAGAAAGGGTAAGGAGATGTCAGATACAGAAAAGCTTAAATCAAAAGATCATCAAGAGAGGAGGCTCTATGATGAGAAACGGTTTATGAGTGCTGGTGGGGGAAGAGAGTCAAATACAGAAAGTTTAGCCAGGCTAGTCGATGATACTAGCACTTCTGCTAGCAAAATTGAGATCAGTAGCGATGATCATCAAGATGGTATTCGCAATATTTTTAGCAACCAAAGGATCCATGATGCTTTTATGGGTTCTGGAGATTACAGTGACTTAGTTGTGCCTGACGGGAAGTTTGGACTCGGTTTTAAGCGGGTCATTTCAGAAGATGGGTCTCTGGCTGGCTTTGGACATTCGGGTATGGGAGGATCAACAGGCCTCTGTGACATCAAAAACAGATTTTCTATTGCGATAACAGTGAACAAGATGTCTATGGGAGGTGTTACGGCCCGTATTATCAAGCTGGTTTGCTCAGAGTTAAATATCCCTTTGCCTAAGGACTTTTCCCTATCAAGTGCTATGGGTCCAGATTCAGAGATGGGTACACCTCTAATTAACTGAGATTGGTTTTCTATGTAAGTTTTGCTTGCTCATCGTTCAACATACATAGCGGTCCTAGGAATCGCCTTAAATAGCTTATAGACATTGCTGGAAAGTAAAGTGTAATGATCAGATTTTTTATTTGTTTACACTTAAGGAACCTATACAAGTAATTCCCTTTATAGAATGTAATGTATTTTCTTATACCCAATCTTCAGTGTACCATTTATAGAATTCCGAGCAATAATGTATATGTTACACACAAAATTGCTTACTTTTCTTCACTTTTTCCAAGTTGATGTATATATGTAACAGGGTGCAAAAGAAGATTTCCTAGATAACGAAACGATAATTTATTCAATGAACATGCTGCTTTCATTATATGTTTCTAGTTCTATAGTGAAACACATACAGAAAACTAACTGAGTGATCATTACATATTAAGAAAGACAGTCATGGCCAAATGTCTGAGACGCAGCTAACAGCTTCACTGGACACATTACCGAGTCCAGGGCTTGAGTTCTGTCCAGAAAGTGTGATTCCAGGGAACATAGATTGGTCTCTGTGGACTGTAATGGCAGGTGAGGTATTTCCTGTGTAGTGCAGACTGTTGGAGTGTGGTGGTGGACTTAGATGAGTTTGTAAAAGCTGACTTAAGCTGCTAGTGAGGGACCCTCTAGCTATCAAATCTTCTGCTAGTTTCACCTGTAAGTTAATTAACTTAGCATATTGCGATTCTTACTTTTCCAAATTGAAAGAGCAAGAGATCTGACGATACCTTGATTCTCAGGGTTTCAACATCTGATTTGAGAACTCTGTTATTTGTTCCAGCACTTCGAAACTGCTGAGTTGCATCTATGAGCTGCTTGTACAGTGTTGTATTCTCTCCTTTCAGAGAATCAACCTTCAAGAAAACACAACGTTACCATCAAAACATTACTTTCAAATCCCATTGCAAAAGCATTGCAAAATCAGCTATATATATTTGAAAACCAAAAAAAAATAAAAAATTTGGCTATTTGTTAACTTACCTGAGATTCAAGATCTACCAAGTACTCTTGCTTCCTTCTCCTTGACCGCTTTGCTGATTCCCTGTTTGAGAACATCCTGAGTCCACATCACAAACAAAGAAGGAAGTCAAAACAGTGATCACCTTCCATGTCTCTTGCTTCCAGTATTTTCAATCTAAAGAGTTTTAACAGTATTTAACATACCTTCTAAGACGTTTTATATTATTGGGATCATTAGTCATTTCAGATTGGCCAGCTTCTGTCTCTGCATCATCTTCATCAGAGTGATCATGAGAAGATCCACTCATGGTTCTCCGAGCTCCTCCTCTTGCCTCAGGTTTATTGGCTGACACTGGACTATCAGCTGACAGGTTCTCTTTAAAGAGAGAGCCACAATAATGAACGTTTATCAACTGCAACATCACATATATTATGCTGTCATATCAAAGTGACCTTCACATACCACAGATTGAGGACTGTGCATCGCGAAAAGGTCCAGCTGGCAGAAAGCTCTCAGACCACAAACGACTATCTCTCAACTCAGAAGAGAATTCCTGAAACCAAAACGTAAACCAAGACTCTTACAACAAACTCTGGCTCTGAATATAGACACAAACAAAAACGATTAGAACAAAAGTGACAACTGAATGAAGAATTCAAAGACAAACCCAGTTTATGAGATCGAAAGAAGGATCTACAGGACTTGTGTCACCAGAAAAGTGCTTAGCGAATTCTTGTAGAGCCAACTCAGAAGCACTTCTCTTCATACCAATGTTCTTAGCTGTGTGATCATCCATTTTTTGGTTTATATGGACACACAAAGAATTAGCAAAATTGGTGGGAAAAGAGAGGAAGGGAAGAGTAAGTTATGATAGACATACTCGTTATATAGCGATCTCTTTACTAAAGTTGTAAAAAGCTTCTTAATGGCTAAGCAAAATTGAATTTGCTTTGTCAATGCAACGTCCTCATTTCCTACTTTTCTCTTTAATGACAACAATAACAAAAGGCAAGAGAAAAGGAAAGCCACAGAGATCTTTGGTTCTGTAAACTTTTTCCTTAGCGTCTATATGTCAAATGTTCAAATCATCGAAGATTATGTACCAATTAGATGCTAGTGCTTACATTTATCTTCAACTAAAATAACCTAGTGTTTTCTTTTTGATCCATTCATTGATCTACAGAAATCTCATCTGTTATTATATGGAGCTATAACTATGACCATTTAACCATTTGACTACATTTTTCGAATAACCTGAATTTAAACATGACATTATCAACCACTAATTGTTTGGAAACCTCTAACCTCATTATGAGTGTGATGACATCTAAAATAGTATACAAAATTCATGTTAGAGATGTCATCTAACAAAAAAGATCTAAAATGTTGTCATTATTTCACACTAGAAGTACTACTTCTGTTTTAAAGTGTAAAAAAATTTAGTTAAAAAACACACATATTAAAGAACTGACTTTTCTTTTAATTATTTAATATTTTAGTTAATTATATTGCAACCAATCATAAACAATATTTCTTAAATTTTTAGATGAAAATGTGCAAAAAAACTTATAATATAAAATAAAATAGAAACTTTTAAACATTTGATTTGTTGACAAAAAAAAACATTTAACTTTTTTCTTTTTACCGTCAACTAAATTTTATTGATAAACAAACGTAACAAAACTATAGATATCAACTCAGTTATATAGTATAAAAAAAAAGCTAAGCTTCCAGAAAAGTTATATAAATTTTTTTTTTTGGTAATGGTTAAATATTAAAATATGGATGAGTAAAACATTTGATATTTTGAAACTGAATACAAATAGAATTTATGGATTTTATTTCTCTTGAAAGGAAATTGATTTTTTGTTCTCGAGTTCAAATTTTGTCGGAGAAAAATATATCATCTAGAGTAGATTCCAGACCATATTATATTATGGTCGTAGATTCTAAATTCTTTATCATTCCTAACCTAAGAATTTTCCGGTCACTAACAAAACAACACAATATGCTTCTTTCTTTGTTTTTTTTATTACTTTTCGTCGTATGCTTTTGAAAAGCAGATCTAAAATTAAAGACGTTTCTTTTCTCAGCACCAAAATACTTTATATTTCTTAAATCTTATTTAACTTTCAGTGTAACACAACTTTTATTTACTTTTTGATCTGCACTTACTTTATTTATAAAGCTACAATATTTAACAACGAAACAAACTAGGAAATGTGTCTTTAAAAAAAATGAAAAGTTATTCGTATACGAAAATAGAACCCAAAAAGTATTCTAAATTAGCTTCGTCTTCTTTTTTTCAAAGTAAATTTTTTTCATCAACTAGACTTTACGATTTACTGTAGTACATAATAAAGTTTGAATATTTTAAATTCTTGTCAACCCTTAAAACTAGATAAGTAATGACAAGTGAAATTGAAATTGAATATTTTGCTTTATGTATCATTTAGAATTTTATAGACATTTTTAGTTTGAAACTATTATCGTTATATACAACATACTGAGTGGCAAGTGCCACCACAAAAAAATTTTGGATAGATTTTAGTGTATTTATTAGTATGTTATATATTTGCCAACAAGTAATATATAAACTAGATTCTAAATTTGTGTTGGAGTATTGATACACTCAAGTTTTACCCCAGCAATTTAGTGCACGTACACAACAAGTACAATAGTAATTAGGATCGAATCCACAAAAAACCAAAGATTACACTATTAATTACTCAAGTTAAGTCAAAATAAATAACGAGGTGATAAGAACTAACAACATAAACGATTTAAAACTCTATTAAAAATATTT
>JAKUCM010006752.1:0-27235 GCA_023374145.1 Lepidium sativum | reverse complement strand
AAAATCTCATAATTTTAATTTATTTGGTCTTCTATTCTTCCTCATTTTCTCATATCTTCTACTTCTCTTTCTATTCATCTCCTTACTCTTCATCCCTCCCTTCTCATTATTATTTTCCTCCTCCATTTCCTAATCATCTTTATCATTCTCCCCCTAATCTTTCTTGTCTTTCATATTCTCCTTTTATTTTTCATTCTCCTTCTCTTTTTTTATTTTCTGGTTTTTTCATCTTTATATACCATATAGATAAATATTTTATTTTTATGTACTATATTTTATACTATATAGTGATTCTATAAAATGTAGTATAATGCATGCATATATGTACAACATAATCAAATAACCTGAAGATATGTGACATGGTAGATCATCAGCAAATCAATAATCAGCATTGTTAAAATCTTCGATATCTCTGCAATTCAATTATCTGACCAGATTCAGGCAAGATTGTTAAAATCATCAACATCAACCAAAGCTAAGATCTGTCTTGTGTGTTAAAATGAGATCAAAGAAGAAAAGTGCATACCTTTGGTTTCACACAGTCCAAAGAATGGTTTGAAAGCCAAGTGGTCCGTTTAGTATCGGTTGAAAAAATTGCAAAGATATCGTAGCATTTGCAGCAATGAATAATGTGGCTTTAGAATTAGAATTATATGGCCTTATTCAAATACCTGGATAGATCTAAGAGCTACTCCGGCATTAGAGACACAATTAGATTATGTAAATAAGAAAAAGATAACACCGTCAGAAAGTATTGAGAAGACTGGAATACGCAAAAATAGTTTAAACAAAGATTCAAACATAAACAAAATTGAACAACGCCATATGAATATGAGAGAGGATCAAGTTTGTAGACAGCACTGGACCACTCCATCTTCCCCCAAACTTCGTTTCCATCATGTACTCCGCAGACCAAAGCCCCAAACCATTGGAATCTCCATATTGCAATCCAATTCATCTGGCTCACACCAAAAATATTCTCCCGTGAGTACCACAACAGTGTAACAAATTTCCTATAGCACACAAATCGTTTCTGTTTCCTGGCTTAGAATATTTTCTTCCATTTGTCCATGATGATGTCCCTTCACTTGGGGACAAGTAGAAGCTTTGATCCTCATCATCCACAACGTAAACCTTCTTCTCCTCTATTACCACACTTTGGTGGATATTATGAGCCATCTTAGGCGTAATAAAGTTACTCCATGTTTGAGTCTTTGGATCGAATATCTCTGCTCAGTTTGAGGAATCAGTGTTCTCCCCACACCCTCCAGAAACATATATTTTTCCATCTACGAGGCTTGCGGATGCGGAAGCACGAGCCATCTTCATAGATGGTACGTGACGCCATGTGTGAGGGCAATCAAGGAACGAGACATCTGTCGTGGGGTTGCCATTTATAAGTCCACCGATTACATAGATCCGTGATTCCATTACCACAAAAGACGATGAATCGTGAGCCTGACATGGGTTCGACGGAATTGGGCTAAATCGACGGTTAGGAGTGAGAATGAACTAGTGTAGTGTTGGGTCAGGAAAGATCGACAAGCATACGTGGAGTGAAGCCTCCGTGTAACCCATCCGCCGTCTCACGCAGCAGAGCTCAGGGGAAGCTACGAGAGAATGGTGGTGCTTGGAGGTGATAGCTAAGGCCGCGTGGTCCAATCTTGAGATCCAATCCAGGCAAGTCACAGCCACCACACCTGGCAACAGACCTAACCCGGAACGTGACAGAGACGTCTCCTTCGTCTTCCTCCTCTTGTTATTGTGCGCTGGTGATACACGAAAGACTGTATCGGAGTACTTCTCCGATGACATCACCAAACGAATTCGCCGTTACACCGAAACAACGAAATCGAGATTCAAGCTCGGATTAATTCACTAAGAAACATTCAATTCGACTTCAAGAATCCATTGTAACAAACTTTTGGAAGGAAAGATTTACAGAATTGTTTTTACAAAAAAGAATTATCTAAGACCATCATTATCAAGAGTTTCTTAAGGGTTTCTTAACTTATTTTATTATTAAAAATTTAAGAAACTCTTAAGAAATCCTATGAAAGTTTCTTATTTAAGAAACTCTTTAATGGATTTCTTAGCTTATTTTATTATTTTATTACTAAAATATATTTTTAACTCACATTTTTCATATATAATCATTTAATAATATTTAAGAAACTCTAATAAGAACTCTCCAATAATGTTGTCCTAACATCTTCTTCGTAAAGAATTACCTATAAACTTTTCTCTTAATTGTTCTTTGGTCCTTCAAATCCTTCGGCTTTCTAATACGACCAACAACTTTTGAAAGGAGCTAAAAGAACCCATCTTCCTTAACATTTGAACTGTGCACAAATGACCCTTCTTTCCTTCCTATAACAGCTGGTACTTCGAGAGTCAACATGAAAATTGCCTTGAAAATTGCCTTGATTATCTTTTCCTCTGTTTGATTTCAGATTTAGGGATTTTATGAAGACTAACAGCATAATGATTGTATAGAGTTTGTCATTTCTTTTTCCTTTTCCTTTTTAGATTTTATATAGTTTCCATAATCTTTGAGTTAAAATCCGGATAAATAGTTGTCAATCTTAATTTCTGTTTTTTTTGTCAACGACATTATATAATATATGGGACCAAAACGATCATTACAACGAGAATCAAGAGCTCCTCTTTCGAGCGGAGCGAGCAAGAGAATCAGCTATGTGATTTAAAACCCTAGGGATGATGGAAAGCGATAAGGAAGTAAATGTAGGGCGCAGTCTTGAGAAAGCCTTCTGGTAAGGTAGAAAGGCTGGCCACGCATCCGGACGGTTAAATACCTTCAAGACCGTCTCACAATCCGTCATTAATTCCACCTCTGTAATATGGATCGATGTAAGAGACTCCAGAGCCCATAAGACTGCTTCGACCTCTGAGTGAAGAGCACATAGACTTTGGTGAATCCCCCGTGCCCCCATGCGAGCTCCCTCCACTGAATCTGGAAAGCAGAACCAACCTAGACCCATTGTGAGGTCCATAGATTTCCAGGAAGCGTCCACGAAATATTTGTAACCATGGAAGCGAGTACTAGTTGTGGATGGATAAGCAAACAAAGATTATGGGCCAACCGTCTGGGTTGTTAAGGTTATGTGAGGGTAATGTAGTTCGCTTTAAGCTAAAGACCATTCTCTATATTCAGATTCCGCCTGATTTTTAATGAAATCGGGGTGGATACTTTTATTGGAGACAATGCTCATTCCTTGCTTTCCAAATATTCCAAATAATCCATGGGAAAGAGGCAGAGGTGGTTGTAATTGGTGACCGCCAGAACAAATGATCCAGATTATAACATATCGACTATCCCGGAAAAATGTCCCTTGCAAAAGGAATGCCAGAAATTGCCCAAGTCTGGAAAGCTGGGGGGCACTCAAATAACACATGGTTTACCGTTTCCTGATCTGCACCGCATCTTGAGCAGTGTGTCTCACATTTGATACCACGTCGTTCTAGTTTCTGTTTAACAGCTATGCAACCGATTAGGGCTTACCAGATGAAATGTTTGAGTTTCCTTGGGCAAGCTAAGTCCCATATCTTGGTAAACAGTGTATTAAAACTTGGTCCAAGATTCCTGATTTCCATTTCTCTTACAGATTATGCAGTGTGATACCCTGATCGGATGGAGTATCTTCCTGTTTTGGTGAAGTGCCTACCCCACTAATCCGCTTTACGATAGTGATTTATGGGAATTCCTAATATTAATTGGGCGTCTAAATGCAGGAAATACTGGCGCACAAGAGTTTCCTTCTATACCCCGAGGCGATGATCAATAAATTGATCCACACGTTAGGTCCGGGAACAATGTATTGCCCGTATATGTAGCAGGTCTCGGGGTGCTGTCCGGAATCCAAGGATCCTGCTAGACCTTTATGGATTCACCAGATCCAATTCTTCTTATCATGCCTTTCGATACCAGTGATCGAGCCGGGGCTATACTATGCCACTCGTAAGAGGAATTAGCTAGTATTTTTGTTAATACTTGACAAAATTCTTTATAGTATTTCCCTCTCATTACTTTCGCAAACAAAGAGTTGGGGAAATCAAGTAGTCTCCAGAGCTGCTTAGCCAGGAGGGCAGAGTTGAAATCCTTGAGTATTCTAAATCCCAAACCGCCTTCGGATTTAGATTTACATAATTTTTTCCAGTTCATCCAATGGATTCCTTTGGGGTTCGCTGAATTGGACCACCAAAATGTTGTTATTGCCGAATTGAGCTTGAGAATGACTGCTTTAGGTAAGCGGTAGCAGGACATTACATAAGTCGGTAATGTTGTAAGGACAAATTTGATAAGAACCTCCTTCCCTGCTTTAGATAGGAATTTAGACGACCAACCGTTAATGCGGTCGAGAAGTTTATTATGTACAAAGGCAAAGACTTTTGTTTTTGCTTCCCCAATATTCTCTGGGAGTCCTAAGTATGACCTCATCCCTCCCAGTTGTGAGATTCCTAAGGTTTGGTGAATCACTGATTTATTACTATCAGGTACCCCATAGCCAAATTGGAGCGATGATTTGTCGTAGTTAATTTGTTGACCGGAAATCCGCTCATATTCTGTGAGTATCTTCAATACTTGTGAAACCTCCTCCTTTGTTGCCTTACAAAAAAACAAACTGTCATCTACAAAGAGGAGATGCGGAATATGAGGACTAGCTCGGGCAATGGAGATACCCGTAATTAATCCTTGTTGCTCGGCTATTCTTAGTTTATATATGAGAACTTTCGTGCAAAGAAAGAAAAGATACAGTGATAGAGGGTAACATTGTCTTAGCCCCCTATGTGGTATAAAGTTTCCACTGGGAGCTCCATTTATAAGAACTGAATATTCAACACTAGTGATCCAGTGCATGATACAACTAATCTAGGCCTCACAAAACCCAAATTTTCGTAGAAGTAAAGCTACAAAGTTCCATTCCACTATATCATAGGCTTTACTCATATCAGTTTTTATTGCTAAGAATTATGTTTTTACAGCCTTATTGGTTCGCAAGGCGTGAAACATTTCATGGGCGATCAAAATATTATCTGAGATTAGTCGTCTGCATGAACGCTGATTGTGTTCTAGAGACTAATTTAAATAAATCTTTTTTAAACGCAGACATAGAACTTTGGATATGATCTTATATTCCACGTTACACAAGCTAATAGGTCAAAATCCTATCATCTTAGTTGGTCGGGGTACCTTTGGAATGAGGCATATATTTGTCTTATTTAGACCCCTTTCAAAATATCCTTGCCGTAAGAAATTGTTGACCAGAGTTACTAGATCCTCTTTGATAAATTCCCAAGAATACTGGTAAAATAGGGCCGTCATCCCATCCGGCCCTGGAGTTTTCCCAGGATCCATCGACTTTGTTATCTTGGGTTCTACTTCCTCTAAGGACTCAATTATATTACCATTGCTTGTAAAAAGGTTTGAGAAATAGTTTGAAGCTTCGGCCACTTTTCCTCCTCCTTTTTTACCCTGATATCATTATTCATTCTAAGTCCCACTATTCGGTTACGTGCCCGTCTTTGTTTCGTCTGAGAATGGAAGAATGCAGTATTACCATCACCCTCCTGCAACCATTTGTTTCGACTCTTCTGTTTCCAGTAGGTTTCCTCCTCTAGATAGGCACTTCTGAGTTCTAAGTTAACTCTAGAAATTTCCTCAAAATTATTGGTCGGAAGATTTTGCAATTCTTCCACCTCTCCTTTTAAATTCTCAATATTTTGTCGTCGTGATAGTAGATTTGTACTTCTCCAATGAGATATTTCCTTTCTATACAATCTAACTTTTTCCATGAATGTTATTCTTCGGCCATGTGTCAGACGTCTCCAACTATTTTGAATAATATTATGAAAACCTAATTTTCCAATCTATCTTTTATCAAAGATAAATTGTCGGTGTTTCTTACGTGATTGATCATTAAACCTACCCAGTATAGGCTTGTGGTCCGATCTTATCATATCCAAATATTCCATATCTCATTTTGGGAATGAATCATTCCATTCTGCATTTCCATACGCTTTATCAAGTGTACATCGAATTATGCCATTTTTCCTTGTGCCTTGCCAGGACCATGTATTTCCTAATGATGGAAATTCTATGAACCCGCAGTCACGCAACATCTGGTTGAAATATCTAAATGAGAGTTCAGGGCGTAGGGTACCACCCTATTTTCGTGATTGCCTGTTAGCTCGTTAAAATCCCCAATGACTAACTATGGCGAATCCTGCCTGATGTCTTTTCTAGTAAGTGCCTCCCATACATAGTCACGCTTATGTTGGATGGACTCACCATAAATGAAAGTTATATCCATAATTATATCATTGATAGTTAAGGATATATCTATCATATTTTTATTTTTGTTGTTGATATTAACATTTAAATTATCTGAATATAAAAGAGCTAAGCCACCGTTGGATCCTATTGGTTCCACTGTGGTAATCATATTGTAGCCTAAATGAACTTGTATTTTTTTCCATGAAAAGATAATTATTTTTGGTCTCTGACAAAAATATAAAATCTTGTTTAAAGTTTTTCCATAAATCTCTAGATAGTTTATTGTAACTTTGTTGCCTAAACCTTGGCAATTCCAACATAATGTTTTAATCATAAATATATAAATAGTATGTGTGCCTTTAGCATTCTCCTTATGTGGCTACTCCTCAATTTTATGGGCCTTTGTGACCTGACGAGGGGGCATTGCCTTCACCGCAAGCAACTTTTTGGAGCTCACTTCTCTGAGAGGCGCCAGGGATCTAGAGTGAGGTCTCTGTGGCCCTTGTGGTGGCTTCGGGAACCTTGCCTCATGGTATGTTTGCAGCTTAGCCGCGAACTCCTTATGTATGCGGGTCATGTCAGCTTTTGGCAGGTTCTGTGCTTGACTTACTACTGCCTGAAAAGCTAATGTTTCCAACTCTGAGTCTAGTACAGAAACAGCAACAACTTCCTGCATCGTTACATCTGCCCTATCACCCTCAAGTTCCATGTTCGGCTGTTTGGGCTTACTGCCTTCAGCTACCATGTCGTGCGGCCCTTCGGCATCCCACTTTGGTTACTTCTGTCTTCGAATGTTGGTTCACCCCATTGTCCAAGTCTGAGTTATCCTCCTTCTAGGTCAGCTCATTACTCAGTGTCAAGGTATCTTCATCCTGAAAAAGTGGTATTCGCACCTTTTTTGATGACTTTGTGAGTTTTGGTGGTATTTCATCAGCTAATATTTCTGACCTGTTACTAGTAGGGTTCCCAGATTTTGTTGTTACCTCAGTCAGTGGTGGTAGATCTTTGTGGATCGACTGAGCAGAAGCTCTCTTTTGTCCATTTCTGATGGTCTGTGTGCCTTCTTAACGCCCATGCTTGAGCCAGATGATGTGTTCATTCTGGATTTTTGTTTGCCCTCTAGTATTGCCCCTTTGAACTCTTAGGTCTGAAAGCATTGCCTGCTTGCTTCTGGTACTAAGGTTAGTATCCAGAGTGTCCTTATCGGTCTTATAGCAGCTGCTCGCCTCATGTGTCATGCGCTAGCAGAGAGAGCAAAATCCTGCCAATCTTTTGTACTCAAACATGATTTTAGTTTCTTCACCTTCCAATTCCAAGACAGATGAAAATATAAGAGGTTTAGAACATGGGAAAGCAATCAGAGCCTTCCCTTTTGGAACATTTATGGTCACCACCGTTCCGATAGCTTGTGCCATAATCCTGTAAACGTCTTCTAGGCGGTACTCAAATGGTATCCCCGTGATTCGCATCCAGAGATTGATGAGATTTGGATAGTTTGCATCGGCGAGTGCCTTCCAAGGTGCATATGTCACCATTCAATCGTCAAAAAATTTATTGATTCGTTGTTAAGAACCCCTTCCATATCCTTAACTTTTTGGAACTCGAATTGAAATCTTCCGTTTCCTAAGTTGAGGTCTGATACTCTTCCTGTGAGGTTCCAAAACTGTGGCATTCTAAAAATAAAAGTGTCCACGTTTTGTTTAAGTGGATTTAGGCACCTTCCCATGATTACCTTAGCGCATCGTGCTAGTAATGCCGAGTTGTCAACTCTGGGAATGGATATTCGGAGCTGTCTGGTTGGGATCTCGGCTCCATAAACTTCTTATTGAGATTTAGTTGAGCCATTTTCTCACAAAAACACCACACACAAAGGATTGTTAGGGTATAGAAAACATTTGTGAAACTAGGAAGAAGAGTGATATTACTATGAAAGAAAAGTGTTCTATATATAAGCAAGCTTATTCGATTCCTTAACAAAGATGTATACCAATTATGAAAGGAAAGTATATTATGTCTTATGTTTAAAATTAACCAAATACGGGATTCCCATATATTTTCAGAATATTTTTGAAACAGAGAAAAGGTAATCTCACAGTTAAAGGAAACATAATACTCGGTTTTTTTCCTTAACCTACTACTGACAAAGTTCTTCCCTCGTATGATCCTCCTAAGTAAAGATTCTCTCGAGATCTTTGAAATTTGATCTACTACCCATAGTAAGCGATTTGAAAGATTATGCCATCTTAACAGCTCACTACTCGAATTAAAAATGTCTTGAAACTTTCCCCAAGGATCAAGTTTAGATTGACTACTGAATAACAAAACATTCCTATTATAAGTTAAGTACGATGCCAACCTATTCTTAAGATAGTAGAATTTGGTAAAACTCTACCTATATTAACTGAAATATAAATGCTCAGTTGAGAGGCAATGGCCATTCTTGGTGACAGGAATCCCACTTGTATAATTGTAGTGTGATTCTCTTGTTAGAATCCATGTTGATTCTCTGCTCTGACATTGTTGTGCGTTGTTGAGCATGAGACTCTGCTACTATTAAGTTTTGTCAAGATTAAGATAATAAACAATAATATCATATTGATAATATCATATACCATCAAATAGTATAATTGACTTCAGGTAATGATTTGTTGTTTTCTATGAGCTAAACTTATGCACATTACATCTACATGCCAGTGTCGACTCTGGGAGATGACAACATTACCGAGAACTCTAATCCAGGAATAGGAGATGTGTCGTTTCCAGTTCATCTGTCCAAATAGACTATTTATTAGGATTTCTAACTCCAATATATTCCCAGCTACCAGGGTATTTCTACTTAGAACTGAGCTTAAAAGTGTTAGGTTCTTCCTAGATTTGGATCCGGGTTCTAGGTGAAGGGTTAAGTGAATCTTAAACTCAATTCTTTGAATTGTTGCAGAAAGCCAATCGACATTATAACTTTGACTTTGATTTCTGTATAACATCAGAGTTGTCTTTACCAAATTAGATATATCTCTTTTTGAGTAAAATTCACTCCAAATTCGACAGCTACTCCACTTACAGCGATTTGTGTGAGAGTAAAACCATATTATTAATCGGTAATGACCATTTGTTTGTGGATCACAATACAGTATCCTTACGAAACCGAGAGATGTGAAGCTAATGTTATCCCATCTCTTGATTTCATTCCTCTGTTGTGATCGACCGATTTTCACATACGGATTAATTTATATGTTATCGTAGACTACTCTATGATCTAAGATTGTATTACCATTTGGGCCAAAGCTTAGCATACGCGAAGAGAAGAGAGAGGGTTTACCTCTTATGGGAACCGAGAAGCCCGCCTCCCGATCTCCATCATCTCTCTGCTTTGCGCCCGTTCAAAACTGTTTGTGGCGAGCCAGATCGCCCCTCCCATAGATCTATGGGGCTTATTCTTTCCACTCTGCCTTCCGCGAAGACCTAGAACCGATCTCTCGTAAAACAGATCTATTAACTCTCTCCCTCCCCTTGCTAAAGAGCTCTCGTTTTTCCGATTCGTTGTCTTTCGCCTCCGAATTTTGCTGCCGTGGGATCACCTCCTTAACTGCGATCGGAAATCGCCTTCTAATCGCCCCAACGGCGCTAACCCTAAACGCCTACTTTACCGCGATTGGAAATCGCCTCCTAATCGCCCCAACAGCGCTAACCCTAATTTCCGTTTTATATTTGTAAAGTATAACTATAGTACAAGTATGAATTACTATTATTTTACTTATGAGGAAACTATTGATTAAATATTGTATTGATTAAATATTTAATTTAATTCCATTAATCCAATTAATTGAAAGTTTAATTGGTGGAGTCAACCAAATTTTTATGTTTTAGCAAATCAATGTTAAATTAAGTATTTAATCAACCAGATCCTTTAATCTACAATTTTTGTAATTACAATGTCTAATCCATGGTTTCCTTTTTATTACCGTTTAATATTTTATGGCGGGTGATAAAAGTATCCGTTAAGAGCTAAGTGATAAGGAAGAACAAAACAGAAGAAGAAGATGATGCTTTCGTCTTCTCCTCTCACTGTTCCTTCTTCTCATCCATTCCATTTCCTTCCTTCTTCTTCTGATCCTCCTTACGATTCTCTCCGAACCCACTTTTCGCTTTCTCTTCTCCACAATTGCAAAACTCTTCAGTCTCTACGCATTATCCATGGTCAGATGATCAAAACTGGCCTTCACAACACCAACTATGCCCTCAGCAAGCTTATTGAGTTCTCTGTTCTTTCTCCACATTTTGATGGCCTTTCTTATGCGATTTCCATTTTCGAAACGATTCAGGAGCCGAATTTGTTGATTTGGAACACAATGTTTCGTGGTCACGCGTTGAATTCGGACTCTGTTACTGCTTTGAAGCTCTATGTTTGTATGATATCACTTGGGCTTCTTCCTAATTCCTATTCTTTTCCGTTTCTGTTGAAATCATGTGCAAAATCGAAGGCTTTAATTGAAGGGCAACAGATCCACGGGCACGTTCTGAAACTAGGGTATGATTTAGATATGTACGTGAACACCTCTCTGATCTCCATGTACGCTCAGAACGGGAGATTGGAAGACGCACATAAGGTGTTCGATAGAAGTTCTCACCGACATGTGGTTTCCTACACAGCTTTGATAACAGGTTATGCATCTAGGGGTTACATTAATAATGCACGTAAGTTGTTTGATGAAATTTCAGTCAAAGACGTAGTGTCGTGGAATGCAATGATTTCAGGGTATGTTGAAACTTGTAACTTTAAAGAAGCATTGGAATTGTATAAAGATATGATGAAGACTAACGTTAAGCCAGATGAGAGTACAATGGTCACTGTAGTTTCTGCTTGTGCTCAATCTGGTAGTATTGAGTTGGGTCGTCAGCTACATTCATGGATTGAGGATCATGGGTTTGGTTCAAATATCAAGATTGTTAATGCTCTCATTGATTTGTACTCAAAATGCGGTGAAGTGGAGACAGCATGTGGTTTGTTCCAAGGATTGGCAAAGAAGGATGTAATTTCTTGGAATACCTTGATCGGTGGTCACACACATATGAATCTTTACAAAGAAGCATTGTTGCTGTTTCAAGAAATGCTTAGATCAGGTGAAAGTCCAAATGATGTTACAATGCTGAGCGTTCTTCCTGCTTGTGCCCACCTTGGAGCCATTGATATTGGAAGATGGATTCATGTGTATATCAACAAGAGATTAAAGGGTGTTACAAATGCTTCTTCTCTCCTAACCAGCCTAATTGACATGTATGCTAAATGTGGAGACATAGAGGCAGCAAAACAAGTGTTTGACAGTATGCTTACTAGAAGCTTGTCGTCTTGGAACGCAATGATATTTGGGTTTGCAATGCATGGGAAAGCCAATGCAGCATTTGATCTTTTCTCGAAAATGAGAAAGAATGGGATTGACCCAGATGATATCACGTTTGTTGGTTTATTGTCTGCTTGTAGCCACTCAGGTATGCTAGATCTTGGACGCCATATATTCAGGTCCATGTCACAGGACTACAAAATAACTCCGAAACTAGAGCACTATGGGTGCATGATTGATCTTTTGGGTCATTGCGGTCTATTCAAAGAAGCAAAAGAAATGATAAGGACGATGCCAATGGAGCCTGATGGAGTGATTTGGTGCTCCCTTCTCAAAGCTTGCAAGATGCATAACAATGTCGAATTGGGCGAATCATATGCACAAAACCTCATTAAGATTGAACCAGAGAACCCAGGTTCTTACGTACTTCTATCCAACATTTACGCCACAGCAGGAAGATGGGACCAAGTAGCCAAAATACGAACTCTCCTCAACGACAAAGGTATAAAGAAAGCTCCAGGTTGCAGCTCTATAGAAATAGATTCCGTGGTCCATGAGTTCATCATTGGAGACAAATTCCATCCACGGAACAGAGAAATATACAGAATGTTAGAAGAAATGGAGATGTTAATGGAGGAAACTGGGTTTGTTCCGGATACTTCTGAAGTCTTGCAGGAGATGGAAGAAGAATGGAAAGAAGGAGCATTGAGACATCACAGTGAGAAGCTAGCGATTGCATTTGGGTTGATCAGTACAAAGCCTGGTACTAAACTTACCATCGTGAAGAATCTAAGAGTTTGCAGAAATTGTCACGAAGCTACGAAGCTCATATCAAAGATTTACAAAAGGGAGATTATTGCTAGGGACAGAACTCGGTTCCATCATTTCAGAGATGGTGTGTGTTCTTGCAATGACTACTGGTAAAAGATCACATGAATTTTAAGTATACAACTTTCTTTGTGTGATATGTAAATTACAACTATACCTCTTAAGCAAGTCAATTCCACATAAGGCTCAAGTGATTGAGAAAATGGCCAAGAAAAATGTCAAACTTTTAAAATGAGCGCTCAAATTTTTTATTACAAATTTACAGACCAAACTTTTGCACACAAGTAAAAATAAGTTCTTTGACAAAAAAAAAAAAGTAAAAAAGTTAACTTAACATCGTTAAAAGTTTGTTAACCTAGACTTAAGGTATATAATTTGGCTCCTCATGTAAAATTTTAGTATTTAAGTTTGTACATTAACAAGTTGGAGTAGTTTTTTGGACTAATTGTAATAGTTAGGTATTTTTGGCCATTTTTTCTTAAATCATTCATTGTTTATAAGTATAGACATTTTGGAGTGGTTAATTAGTCTGCTTAATTAGTTAATAATATGTTAAACTTGATGTACAGTAATTTCCTATGACTAACGAGATTAATTCAGTTCATTACTCTTTTACTTTATTTCTCACATTCTAGTTTCTTCCCATCAATAGAGATCTGTTTACGTAATAGACCTCTAAACAAATTATGTGTTTAATACTTTTGAAATACAAAAATATAATTTGTATTTCTATAATATTTTCTAGAAATGGAATCATTTTGTGTTCACACGAAGATTGTGTCTCCGAAAATTTACTTGGTGGTACACACAAATATCTCATTTTCTTTGATGTAATTACATATATTTATAGAATTAAAATAAATGATCAACATAAAGAGAACTAGAGAAAATTATATTTATACGATTAAGAAAATTAAGCCGAAAGTATAATGTCACATCAAAGCACTTGAAATTTTATTAGTAATAGAAATGAACACAATTGCTATATCACACATATTATATATTGAAGTTGTTTCATAAGAATTTAGCTCAACCAAACTCTTTCATTTCTCTCTTCAAGAGTCAATACATACAAAGAGAATGAAGATGTCCTCAGTTGGATACGTTCTTTTCCTCATTCTCATCTCTACTACAATTGTTTCGAGTTCATCAAACAACACAGAACTTGGTAATAAACAATATCACACTTCTTATCATTTCTTACATGTTTATGATCAATGTGCTAATGTGCTAATTGAAACCAAGTGATTGTAATCTAGTGGCTTAAACTTGGTACCAAATGTCCAAAAAATCATGGGTTCAATTCACTTGGAAGGAATTTTCACATAAGTTTCCCCGACTCCCAAAAAAAATTATGGTGAAAAGGGAATGATGTGTCGATTCTCAGTGTCGGGCATCCCGGTCCTCCTTTGAGGATGATGCGGGTCTCCTGGAATCCAAAACTTCCTCATTATAAAAATAAATAATATATATATATATATGCTAGTTGAAACATATGTTTTTATTGATGATTAACAAACAAATATAGAGGAAGAAATGGAGTTTAACTATGAAGAAGGAGGACCTAAAGGACCAGAGAATTGGGGAACATTAAAGCCAGAGTGGGCTTTGTGTGGAAATGGCACAATGCAGTCACCGATTGCTCTTAGTGAAAAAACAAGCTTCATTGATCATAGTTCTGGTTTCTTTCGTAGCCATTATTTACCTTCTAATGCCACTCTTAAGAACCGAGGCCATGATATTATGGTTAATCATCAATTACTGACTAATGACTACTTACCAATATGTCTTTATAATGTCATATATAGTATTTTTTTTGTTGGCAGTTGAAATTTGAAGGAGGTAATGAAGGTTTTTGGTATCAATATTAATGGTACTGAATTTAAACTTTAACAAATTCATTGGCACCAGAACATACTATCAATGGCAAAAGGTTTCTGTCTATCTCTTTACTCATATATACACATTTAGGCCATATTTGTTTGATAGTTGTTGATGACTGCGACTAGCCATCACCGATCACAATAAGTGACTGGATTTTTCAATGATCAGTTTCAACAATCAGTTGTTGGTTTAGCGATCGACAAAAAAATAATCATTGTGATTTAGTTGCGGTTGTTGGTAGCAGCTGTGAACGACAACCGAAAAAATGTCTTACTTGAGAGTTGAAGAGCGTGCAAATTTTTAATAATGCATATACAATAGGTTTGTTCTTGAGGAACATATGGTTCATCAGAGTAAAGATGGACGTAATGCTGTTGTGGCTTTCGTTTACAAATTAGGAAGACCGGACTTGTTTCTCCTTTCGGTACTATTGCAATCTCAACCTTCCTAATTTTATTTTATTTTGGCAAACAGCTTTCCTAATTTATACTTTTTAGTTACTAATAATAAAATTTTCTATAATTTCTGGCTAAGTAATAACTAAAAACATTCATAAAAGAAATCACCAAAGTGCCATGATCTAGCCACAATAGTCATTTTTTAAACTGTGGCTACTAACGTATTTATATAATCGTGACTGTTTGATAATTAGTCGTGATTTTGTTATAGTTATGATTTAACCACGATCGTAGCTGTATATGTAAAATAAATTTACTAGTTTGTTTATATATTGATTATATGTTTGTTTTATTGTTTAGTTGGAAAGGTATCTGCAGAGGATTACTAATACACATGAATCCGAGGATTCCTCCATGTTCTGAAAATGTTATTTGGACCGTCTCCAAAGAGGTTATTACTTTTTATTTTCTTAATTTCCTTTATAATTATTTTTCTTTCATTTTTAAAGAGTTGTTTTTCTATATATTAAAAGAAAAGCACAAATTCCAGATTAGGACAGTGACAGTAAAACAATTGGCCCTGCTTCGAGTGACTATACACGATGTGAGTGTTTTTAATCTTTTCTTAACTTCTAAAAGTGAAATTCTAATTTGACTATATAAAACATGACAATGAATATATACAATGTGACTGATATGAATTTTTTATTTGTAAGAAGATTGCAAGTCTAATACATATATGATTCTTACTTTCTTTTTTTAATTTTGTTGCAGCAATCTAATACAAATGGTAGACCACTTTAGCTTAGAAATGGTCGTCCGGTGACATTTTACAAACCAAGATGGCATACTTTACCATCTGGAGTTTCTTAACTAAATATTTAAGTTTGGTTTATATTCTTTCTAATAATCTTATAAAAATTGTTAGAGAAATAAATGTATTAATGGTGATAATGAGATAAGATAATATATATTGTACTTGAAGGAAGCGATGATCAAAATGATAGATGCAATATTTTGTACTAGAGAGTCTAACATAGTGGACATGGGTTCTCAAGTCAAGTTATCTAAATGGTTACAGCCAGTTGCACCTTGCAAAGGCCCAAAAACTTTAAATGTAATCGTTTTTTAGGTTTTGAGAAAATACAGTAGTAGGTCTGAAATGTTGATTATATAGTAAAAGAAATCATTTTTCGTCTTTATCTAGCTCCTTGGAGATTTTTCTTGGTCAAAGCATTACATTTTCAGTTTAAATTCAGCAAAGAAACATTTAATTTTTTCTATCAATAATTACATCAAAACAATAAAAAACTAAAATAATAATAAAATATTTGTTCTCAAATTTCAATTCTTTTAAAGTCTAAATCAAATAATAACCAAATCTATTAATACAAAAATATCTATTAAAATTAGGGTTTGTACCCTAATTGATTTGGATTATTGATGGTTTATCTGTTGAACTCGTGTGAAATAACTTGGTAGTAAAAACTATATTACTCTTTGAAAAAACTAAGTTACAATATAAGAATTTGGAGATTCTATCTCTTTATACAATACAAGATAAGCTATATTATTTCTCATTTTGTTGTGATTGCTTCTTCAAATCTATAATTTTAATTACATGAGTATTATTTTCAGTTTGAATATAGTACAAATATTGCAAACCATAAAAACTCTAGGTTTCAAATTACTTTCTAAAATCAATAACTTCTTATTCTAGACTGATTTTAATTGCTTCTTGGTCGTTAAATCTTTATTTTTAGATAGATTATTCGTGTTGGATTTTTTATTTATTTGTGTGATTTCTTGTTACCGTGTTTGACGAAATTTCTAGCAACCGATTGATTAATTATTCTGATTACGGTCTTTTTTACTCATCTTTATTATCAAACGTTCCTTGGAAACTTTTGTTTTTCTTTGGTACAAACTACTTAAGTTGTTATGTTTACTTTCAATAAGTTTGTAAGAAACAATAATAATAAAATATCGTTTTTCCAAAAAAAATACTTTTTATAATGAAGTACATATATAGTACCATATCTAGAAATTTACCTATAAAATTTAAAAAACATTTAACTAATTAATCTCACAAATCAAAATGCCTTTTAAGACATCGTCACAAATAGTAGCTTCCCGTCTCGTAAAAGCTTCGAGAAGAAAATGAATCGTCGTTAGTTCTCGACTCCACTTGCGTTTCACAGTCTCCTCCAAAAAACCTTAATTCTCGAGTCCACTTGCGTTTCACAGTCTCCTCCTTCACTCTCAATTCTCTGAAACATCCGAAAACCTTGGAGACGGCATATCCCGGCGAAGCGATTTCGTCTAGAATGGGTGCTGGATTGATAATTACCTGAGTTTCCTTCGCGTTTATCTGCACTCTCGGAGTCGATTTTCTCGAGAATTTCCGTGAAGCTTTAGAATCTGATAATCCATATCTCTCGCATGTATGCTTCCTTTTCCCCTCTGTTAGTTTTTTTTTTGGTGGGATATAGGTCGGTGAATTGAAGATTTCGGGTTCTGAGCGAACGGCTTAGGGTTTTTTTTTTCAGAAACTCACATCTATTTTGAGGAGAGATCTTAGGCGTCTGGTAGATGTAAAACAGTAATCTGGCATATATGAAGCTGGATTTGAAATTTGTGTCAAAGGATTGTGTACGTTAGTTTTAAAGTTTTCCTCTTGTGATCAAATTTTGGTCTAAGGTTCTTTCTCCGATTCCTGTTTGGAACGAAGATGAAGAAAAGTGAAAAGAATAGTTCTACGGGGAGGACAATTTGCACCAGATCCCTAGGAACTCCAACTCTAGTCTCAAGTGAACACAAAAACCATGGCGTGAGGAGGCCAAACCGGGGAACACCATCTAAGAACCCAATAACTCCAGCTACTACTACTAGAAAGTCAGAGAGGCTGGCTTCGCCACCTGCCTCAGTTACGATCAAGTCTGGTAAAATTGAGAAGAAAAACTCACCAAGTCCTCTTCGAAGCTCCGATAAGGGAAAGAATGTAGCTTCACATTTTTCCAAAGGATCAGATAACTCTAACAGGAAGACAGACACTTCATCGGATATTGAGCAAGGGAAGGATATAAAGGAAAAT
This sequence comes from Lepidium sativum, assembly GCA_023374145.1. NCBI lineage: Eukaryota > Viridiplantae > Streptophyta > Magnoliopsida > Brassicales > Brassicaceae > Lepidium > Lepidium sativum. Next base: position 9,397 of record JAKUCM010006752.1, on the reverse strand, counting down.
AATGTACAAGAGTCGACCGATAAGATCAAGAAACGGGAACTTACAATGTCAGCCCGAAGTTACAGGGCGTTGTTTAGAGAGAAGCTCAAGAAAGCTGAGGAATTGTTAAATACTTCTTCAAATGACGAGGAGTTAGTAGTTGTTGGCTGTTCTCGCTGCATACCTGCTGGCAATGATGATGCTCGAGATAGTAACACAGAGTGTCCTCCATCTGCAAATTCAGAACCAGAAAGGCTACCAGGTGGTGAAACTAGTTTAGAGAAGGGCACTGTTATTCCTTCAAAGTCCGGTAGGGACACAGAAAATATGGTGCCTGATGCGACCCCCATAGGTGAAATTGGGGATGACGATGTGATTGGTTCACCATTTGAGGATACAGAAACACAAAATCGTCTTGTTAGCTTAGAAACCGACATAGAATTGCCTTTAAAGAGAGAAAGGGACACTGCAGGAATTGTGCTGGATGCATATGCCATAGTTGCAAATGGAGATGAGCAGAACTTGAGTGCTGATGGGGTCATTCTATCTCCACCGGGGTGCGAAAATGATAATCAACGTGGAACGTGCAGCACATGTGTAAAACGGCAAAAGTAAGAATTCTTAACTGTTGTCTGTCTTTGTAAACGATATGGCAGTTGCTTTCTACCATAGATGAATGTTGAACAGATTGGTTGGATTCTTAGGTTAACTTTACTATGAGTTCTCTATTGTAAATTTTGTTGTTCAAAATTTTTGAAGGGTCAATGGTGATTCTCAATATCTAAGTATCTGCTCATGCACTGCCCCGCCAGTTGAAGAATCTGATCACATGGCACAGGTTGGTTTGTGATTGCTTTCCTTCGGACATCCCTTATACAGATTCCTGTTAAATTATTGAATTTACTTATCCTTTAACTTGTAGATTCAATATTCTATTCTGCATTGGAATAGGATATAAAGGAAACTGGAGTAGCTACAAGCAGAGACAATGAGGAGAACAGGCAAATGCAACACGATAAACCATTGCAGTTATCAATATACCCAGAGTATTGGGTCCCTGTACAACTATCAGATGTACAGCTGGAGCAGTATTGTCGGACGCTCTTCTCCAAATCTTTATCCCTTTCTTCGCTGTCGAAATACAGTCTTGGAGCTCTCGAAGAAACTCTCAATTCTATAAGGAAAGTAAGTTAAAAAAATATATATGTACAATGTGTTTCATGCTCTTAAGATGTTATCCGATAGGTGTGATACTTTTTGGTTTGATGTTAGGGTAAAGGTTTGTATCTATTTTTTAATGCTCTTCAAAACACTTAGAACTCGAAGTGCAGATTAGACAGTATAGGGTTTGCTTAGACATGTGACTACTGTCGTTCAGCATCACATATTCTGAAAGCCTCTTCTGCATATGTGCAGATATATTAAACTTTCATATGTTTTCATTCTTTTCTTGACAGATCTGTGACCATCCATATGTTATGGATGCGTCTTTTAAACATCTGCTTACCAAGAATCTGCAGTTGCATGAAATTCTGGGTGTAGAAGTCAAAGCAAGTGGAAAACTTCACCTCCTTGATGCAATGCTTACTCAAATACAAAAGAATGGTTTAAAAGCAGTTGTCTTCTACCAGGTGCATTTCTATCACTTACGAATGTGGATAGCTCTCTGTTTTTCATAAATTTGCCACTTCGTGCATCCTTCGTATCTGTGCATTTACTTTTGACGATGGAATTTTGTCTTGTGGGTGAAGTATGCTTTTTTATCATATGTTGATGTTGTAAAGTAGCCTTCTGTAATCAGCTGGAAATATGAACTATATTAAATTGAAATGTGTCTCTTCCTCTTCTCTTTTTCTTTATTGTTATTTTTGCCTCATATATGTTTAAATTAAAGTGTTTTCTTTTAATAACAGGCAACACAAAGCCCTGACGGGCTTCTGCTGGGTAATATTCTTGAAGATTTTGTGAGTCAAAGATTTGGTCAGAAATCTTATGAGCATGGGATCTATACCGCAAAGAAGAACGCGATTAACACTTTTAACAAGGAGAACGAATGTTGTATTCTGCTGTTAGAAACACGTGCCTGCAGTCAAACCATTAAACTCTTGCGGGCTGAGGTTTTTATTATTTTTGGAAGCAGCAGCTTGAATCCATCGTGTGATATTAAGCACTTAGAGAAGATAAAAATCGAGTCATATTCCGAAAGAACTAAAATATTCCGGCTATACTCGGTATATACAGTTGAAGAAAAAGCCCTGATTATGGCTAGGCAAAAGAAGTGGCAAAAGCGACGGGGAGATAAGCCTTTAGAGGGCCTAAACCGTTCTCTTGTGCATGCATTGCTCATGTGGGGGGCTACATTTTTATTTGATAAGCTAGATCGTTTTCACGGCACTGCAACCCCTGATTCAGGACTTCCATTTGAACAATGTATTATGGACAGCGTGATTCAGGAATTCTCATCCATACTTTCTTCCAAAGGTGGAGAAGCAAAAGAAGGCAAGCTGTGTCTAATTTTGGAAGCTGGTTCGACTCTGCTTGGTGAAAAACACATTAAGCTTTCAGATGAAGATAGTCCAAATATTTTTTGGACAAAGTTGGTGAGGGAGAGAAATCCTGCATGGAAATACACTTCAGAGGCTCCCCAGAGAAATCGAAAAAGAGTTCAGTATTTTGAGGGCTCTGAAAAGAGTCCCAAAATTGACGATTGTGGAAATACAAAGAAGCGAAAGAAGACTTCTGACTATGTCTCTGATCCCCCAGTCACAGCTCCTCCAGTGGATAACGTTGTAAAAAAGGCCTCTGGGAGAGATAACATTGGTAAAATAGTTCAATTCCTGTTACCTCTAGAGTTCGTTAAATATTGCAACTACTTTTATGACTATCGTTCCTACAGGGGCTTTGGAGTCACTAAAAGTCAAAGCGCTCCAGTCATCATGTAAATCTACTTCTGTTACCAGTGGTACAACATTGGATGGAAATGATGCGTCTGGTTATTCTATGGGTGGTCATATCTCTGGAGTCTCTGGGATTCCAGAGGATATGTTGACTGGTCATGATTGGAGACAAATACCGCGTGATTCACAGAGGAGGCTCCATGCTATTTTAAAATTGGAGATGGCAAAACTTGGAAACGTTTTGCAACTTTCTGTAAGTAACCTTTTTCACCTCCACAACTTATTTTATAGCTTTTGCATATGTATATTGCAGATTGTAATTGGAACTTTTACTTGATTTCATGTACAGCCAAACGCCAAATTCTTAATATTTAGCTGCATTTCATTTGTCAAAGCCTATTATAATTTCTTATATCTGGCTTTTTTTCTAATGCTCTATTAAAAGTTGAGTAACTGCTGCACAAATAGTTGGTAATTATGTACGTCATGTCCTTCCTTTTTTGTTGATACAAATTGTTTTGTCTACTTTGTATGATCCATTAGTGAGATATGTATAACCTTAGGCCTCTGTACCTTAAGCTTATCTGTTTCTCTTGGTATGAAAACTGATATTGACTGATGCTACTAGTATTGCGCATACAGTACCTACTAATTTTAAGTTGTCTTATATCTTCACATTGGCTAATAGATGTTTTTGTTGCCATATCCATACGATATACTCTTGATTTTTTGGTCGTAAAAGCTATATTTTCATGCATGATTGGCTGACATATTATTGTTTTCAGGAAGATTGGACGAGAATGGTTGAAAACTTGCTTGAATATGTTATTGAAAACCACCGAATCTGTGAAGAGCCAGCAACCATATTCCAGGCATTCCAGGTGGCCCTGGTATGACAGCATTTACTTAACTGCATATCATCTGCCTTTGTTTTAAATATTGTCGTTCTGAGGAAACATTTTCTCTGTAGAAATGCATTACAAATTTCAACTCTTCAGTCATAGAATAAAAATATTCATCACTTGCTCAAATTATGTAAGCTACTGATGTCATGCTCTTATAGACCACAAAGTGAAGCCTATAATAATGCTGAATCCATCGTTAAAATGCTCTTTCAGAGTTGGATTGCTGCCTTGTTGGTGAAGCAAAAACTTAACCACAAAGAATCACTGGCTCGTGCAGAATCTGAATTGGCTTTTGAATGCTCTAGACAAGAGGTAGATTACATATATTCTATATTGTACTGCATGAAGAGTGTATTCTTGGAGCGTGTACGAGTTTTGCAGTTGGATTCCCTCAGCAGTAGTTCTAAACAAGCAATGATTAATACGAAACAAGTAAATGAAAGTCTCTCAGGACCTACAGTGGGTCAGGAAAAGAACAGTATAGGGTCAATGCATCACTTAGAGGGTGTAGAATGCATGACTGAGAGAAGAGGTAGCCGTAATAGCACAACAACTAAAGATATCGAAAAGACTATTAGTGACATAAAATGGAAATGTAAGAAGAAAGTGCAAAGTTTGGTGCAAAAGCACGAGGAAGAGAAGCGGGAGCTGGTAGGTAAGTATGCTGACAAGAAGCGGGAACTTGAATCTGCAAAAAGAGTAGAAGAAGCAGTAATTCGTATTGCCTGTTCAGGGACAAGTACGCAGAGCTTAGTGGATGATCTCAAACGGCTGAATCATGATTCTGATAGGAGGTTAAATAAAATTGCAAGTGAGAAGGATAAAAACCTTAAAAGTTTAGAGCAAATGTACGAGGCTAAAAAGAAGAAGTTGGCGGATGATGAAGCATGCTGGATTGGTCGGATAGAGAACTGGACACAAGCTGTATTAAAAAACCGTGCTCACATCAAAAGTGGCAACAACAAGCACTCTAGTGGAATATGCTTATCAAACACTTATGAAAATGCTCCTGATGTACTAACTTACAATAATGCAAATGGTGAAACCACTTATGCTAATACGAATTGCATGGTTTCCAAGGAAAATCAAATGTCAGAAGCACAGAACACATTAGGAACCCTCCCGGGTGTCAGCACTCGACAAGTTCATCAATTGGTGGGTTCGAGAATTGACAAAGCGATGAATGTCTCAACCTTGGTTTGTGAACAGCCCACAGACGGCGTACCTATGAAGACCCAGTCCAATGAGCATGCTTCGATCACTGTGCCTGATAATCTGATTCCTGCTGACTGTCAAAAGGATTTTGCGGCGTTAAACATGCATTTGTCGGAATACCAGTATTGTGACAAATCGACATCAGCGGCACCAGATGAAGATGTTTCGTCAAGGGTGCCAGAAATGTCCCAGTCAATTTCAAATCTTGCAAAGTCAGCCTCCCCCGAGTTTTCTTTAACTGGAGAGGAGGCTTTGGGTACAATTAAAAATAATAGAACAAGTCATGTGGGTTCTAATGCTAGTAACAAATTGGACCAGCAGAATAAGGATTCATACTCTCTTGGAAAGGAGAAACCTGACGAGCTGGTGTTGCCTATGCCACACCCTGAGTCTGTGGTGGCGACTAGGGGCTCTGCTGGAACTGATGAGGTACTTACAGGCTCTGTAGATAAAAGTATTTGATCCCTTGTTTGTTGAATCCTTATATCAGATGGCTGTTATTTCTGATTGTCTGACTTTTCTGGACAGGATGATCAATATATATGTCCAGTGCCTTCTTCACTGGTTGGAAAGCAACCTGGCCTAGCAGCAGACATTCAGGGTCAAAGTATTGACGCAGCAATTGAGCCTCAGTTCACTGGATCAGAGATAGTAGAGACTGCCGATATTGGATCAGGAATAGTAGAGACTACTAATTTTGCTTCATCAAATGAGGTCCCTAGTGAAGACATTCTCTTTTGCTGGTTTGAAGTTATCAATGTGTAAAGTTCATTTTGAGTTTCCCGTGTGAAAAAAAGAGTAGGGAAATATGGTTACTGATCAGGTCTCATTTCTGTTTTAATTTGTCTCTTTGACAGGGTGATCAAGTTACTGGTCCTTTGTCATCCTCACCGCAGGGAATTGAGCCTGTCCCAGAAGCAAACATTGAGGGTCAAAATATCAACACATCTGCTGAGCCCCACGTAGCTAATCCAGATGCAGTAGAGAGTGGTAATAATGGAGCATCAGATCAGGTACTCATTACTTAACTAAAGACAATATTTTTTGTTGTTAAAAGACTTGTATGTTTGTAATGCCTATTTTGGAATCTTGCAGACAACAATGGTTGCTCAGGATGCATGCTCTCTGCCATCTACATTGGTTAGAACGCAGTCTGACCTAGGGGCGAATGTTGAGGGCCAAGATATGACAGCAGTGGCTCAGCTTCCCACTGATGAATCCGATGCAGTAGAAGCTGGTGGGTCTCATGTATCCGATCAGGTACCTGGCTAGGGTTAAAGATTTCTTTTTTGTTGGTTTAAAAGTCTAGTCCTTTGAAATATTCGTTGTCAATTTCTGTAAGAAACTTAGTGGACAGTATGTAGATATCAGATGCTATTTTGCTTATTGAGTAAAAAATTTCTGGACAGGGTGCGCAGGATGCATCTCCTCTGCCATTATCTTCGCCTGAAAGTCACCTTGACTCAGTGGTTAATGATGAGGGTCTAAATAACACAATAGTGGCTGAGCCTCACACAACTGGATCAGATGCATGTGAAATGGAAACAGCTGAACCTGGTCTGCAAGTAGAACTGTCAACCTTTGCAAGTGAGTAACTGCCCTGTCATTTTAAGTATAACGTAGGTGTTTGCCAAACTGCTTACAGTGTGATCCCTTCGTGCAGATATCGTCCATGAAGCTGGTGTGGAGCCTTCAGCAGGTATAACAGCTCCTGTTCCATCACTTCTTAACAGTGGTACGGGACAGAGTGCCGTTCAATCTGCTCCTCAAATACCTTTCCCTGTGTACAACGACCCGCATCTGCATGAACTGGAGAAGTTGCGGAGGGAATCAGAAAACTCAATGAAGACTTTCGAAGAAAAAGTCAGTTGTCCTCAGTACCCAGTTACCTCTTGTTTTGTTTTGTTTTTCTCACTGTTCATTGACTCTCAGTTTCTTGTGAGCAGAAATCAATCTTGAAAGCTGAGCTCGATAGGAGGATGGCTGAAGTACAAGACGAGTTTCGAAGAAAGTTTAATGAGGTAGAAGCCGAGCATAAAACCAGAACGGCAGAGATAGAAATGAGTAAGGATTTTATTATAATGAACAAACTGTTGGCAAACGCATTCTTGTCCAAATGTACCGAGAGGAAAGCAGCTCCAAGGGGTAAGTGTCCAAATTAAAAAAAGCAAATTCGTTTTAGTCTCTTAGATATAAGGCGATAAAGTCATAATAGCACTTTTTCTCCAGGTAGAACTCAGCAGCTAGTACAGAGAGCAACACAAGTGAGCGCACTGAGAAATTCCAGTCCTCCTGTATCCGCTCTGCGGCTTGAGGCACCTTCGTTTCCTGCTCCAGCTCCTCTGCAACCTCAGACACCTTTGTTTCCTTCTTCAGGCTATCGTCCATCTGGCATACCTCTGAATACGGGGGTCTACCCAATGCCCCAGCCAAGACAACATCTCATATCCAACGTAGCTCCAACTCCGTCAGCTTCTCCTGCAACTAATCCAGTTGTCAATGCAGGACAACGACGTGCTCCTGCACCGCATCTAAACTCATATAGACCATCCTCTTCACCTCTCATCGCAATGGCTAATCAGGCCTCATCGCGTCCTCCCCAAGCTGCAACACATTCACCTGTGCCAATTCAGTCGCAGCAGCAAGTACAACAACCACAACAGAACTTGAGCAATGGGTTTCAGGGCAACAATGGCGTGGTTTCTGTCAGACGATGAGTGATGTAGTTTTAAATGATTTAGAGAGGCTTAATGTAATATGTATTTATGTATATATATCAGCATGTGATCTTTAAAATTCAGCGACCAATTTGATTCGCCAGTCTTCTTAAAATGCCACTTTTTACAACACAAATGATAGTAAGTTTATGTCAAATGAATTTAGAAAATCCAAAAAACTATAGTGACAAATAAGCATCCACAAAATTTCACACAAGAAATATATTGCATTATGTAAAAAGTCTTATGCCGACCAAAAAAATGGTATCAAGTCTTGTGGACTTGGCCACTATTTGGGTCCCATCCAATAGAAGAAAGGTTCTACAAAGATTGAACAAATTTCATTATAGAAAAAGAAAAGAAGAGGAAAAGATACATAGAGATATAGTTGACGTCTACTAAAAGAATTTGAATTGAATAGTTCATTTCTTCTATTCAGGGTTCGTTTATACAAGTTTCCTTCCATATCTATATAGTAAGCGCTCATGGCCTTAGGGTAACGTGCTTCCCACCAGTCTTTGTTGTCGTCCTAGGGGTTGTTCAGTGAGTTTCTGAATTAATCGGGTTCGGCCCCATCGATGGCGAGGCATTTCCCTTTTTGTAGCTCACTGTTTGGAGTTTTGTAGCTCGATATTTGGAGTTTTAATAAATTCTTCAAGAATAACTCCTCGCTGTATCGGGTTTGACGTGGATGTCAAGGCCATGAGTGCATCGACTGATGTGTTGTTACCACGGACAATTTTAACAAGCTTGAATGTTGCAAATTCTTTGGCAAGTGTTTTGATGATTTTCAGTTATGCGGTCATGCCTTCGCATTTGGCCACATATTCACTAATGTGCTGATTAACAATGAACTGGGAGTCAACCAATGCTAGTACATGTTGTACACCAAGAGCTTTCGCGAGGCGTAGTCCTATGAGGAGAGCTTTGTATTCTACATTGTTGTTGGATGCGGGGAAGAAAAGCCAGAAAGATTTCTCAAGTATTTCTCATGTTCGTGATTCAAGCCTGATACCAATTCATGTGTCGTGGAGGGACGTAGGTCCACTTGTCGGTGTATTCGGGTGGGCATTCATCCTTTAACTCCAGAGATAGTTCAATGAGAAAGTCGGCTAGGAGTTGGGATTTGGTAGCGGTGTCCTTGGGATTGGATGGGTGATTTGGTAGCGGTGCGTCCCTTGGGATTGGCTGGGTGATTTGTTAAGACAACAATGGCGTGGGACTGGAAGTACGAACATAGCTTTCGTGAGTGGAGACTATCGCCAAAGCAAACTTCTCGGTTGCTGTATATCGAGTTTCTTTGTCGTCCAATGTCTTGCTTGTATAAACGATTGGTTGTTGCTCCCCGCTTTCGTGTTTTGCGAGCACTCTCCTTACTATTCGACGTGTTACTACGATATATAAATATAATGTTTCTCCTGCTTTAGGATTGGCCAGGACGGGTGCTACGGACATATATGTTTTCAATTGCCGAAGGTTTCCTCTCAACAAAGTTTTTATTCCCGCACAGGAGTTGATAGAAGGGCCTACACTTATCTGTAGATCGAGAAATAAATCGCTTGAGTGCGGCAATACGGCCCGTCAACCTTTGTAGTTCTCATGTATTTTTTAGGGATGACAAGTCGAGGATCGCGGATATTTGTTCCGGATTGGCTTTAATTCCTCGCTCGATGATGATGTATCC
>JAKUCM010006751.1:0-26545 GCA_023374145.1 Lepidium sativum | reverse complement strand
AGAAAACAAGTTCTGACTGTCTTCCTGCTTCTGCAACTTTCAAGATGGTCGTCTCGTATTTCTCAAATCCATCATCTCCATTCGTTGCGTACACGATAATATCCTGGGTTTCGGGTTCGAGAGACGAGATGTTGCGACTGTACCGCTTTGTCAAGCCGCTGAAGTTGTGGCGAACAGATACCTTGCGTTTCAAGGTACCTTGTTCCTCTGCTCGTTTCCTTGATGTTTGGATCTCTTGAAGAATGGTTTTGAGACAAGCATAATCTAAGTAAGCTTGTTGCCATTCTGGAATCATCTGTGAAGCATACTCTTTTCCAAACTTCATCTTTGTTTCCTTCTGAAATTCTCTGTAAAATTGAAGAATCCAGATCCAATTAAATGCCTATTTAGTTGAGAGATTAATGTCTCTCTCTATGCTTCAGTGGCAAATTGGCGGCTGAAGATTATGAACATTTACAGAGAAGATAAAAGGGATAGCTAATGAAATGCTATTAAGAGAATAGAGAGAATATGAATCATAAAACAGAAAAAAACGTGAATCATAAGAATTTGCCAACCATGCAAAAACTCAGAATTCTATATATAGCGGGAATTATCTTATGCAGACGTATACAGTTATATTATATATATAGAAACAGAGAGATATTGAGTCACATACAGATATGCAAGAAATTTCACGAGAGAATTAATCAAAAGAGTTGACAGAAGTTGAAAAAGACTTTAGGTGTGGTAGGCTCTTGGGTTCTGGGGACAGATTGTTTCACTAAATGACGATATTTTGTTTCCGGACAAAGACGAAAATGAATAATTGTTTAAGAAAGGTATTCCTCTAAATTTATTATAAAGTAGTAGGTTCGATACTCGTATTAAAGTGAATGATACAATATTCATCGTATCCGTTGCTTAAGGTGAACGAGACTTTATACATAATATGGACCGACTCATTGTTCACAAATCACAACATACGGAGTTTATTATGGATGACTTAATATTTACGGTGGATAATTATTGACCAATTACGCACAAGTTTAATTCTTGTTTAAGAAAAACCAAACAAACATTGGTTGGTCAACAAAAACTTAAAGTATCATATAAAATTTATCTAAAACAGAAAAACTTAACCTAATATATATTTTTAGTCATATATATGTATTTAGTTCGTTTCATGGGCAGAGGTACGAAGGACTTAGAACATTTGCAAATGGAAACTTTTTATCAAAAATATAATAAAAATAATATATAACTTTTTTATTAAAATAATTTATTATTATTTTTGGAACTGCCATCTACAATATTTTAAATGAGAAATTCCCTTATCTTTTATGAAAAACTCTTTTAAGAAAATATTACTATTTAACATTTTATTATTACTTTTTGTAAGAAATTCTTCAGATAAACTTCCATTGATGTTTTAGAATGTCAATTGACACCTATAAATTCTAAAGTTCTTTGATATATTATACGTTTAAATTTAATATTGACCCCTTTCCAAAATTATTTTTGATCCCATCAGATATTTTCTCTAATCCTAATCCAATATAATCATATGTGACATTAATGATTAAGCATGTTGGCTTAATATGAAATAACACAGAACCATACTTGTTAAGTTAAAATGAGTTATTATTTTGTATTTTGTCAATCGACAGTTTACATATTTAAAAATATAATTATAAGATATATATGTGAATTTTTTTCTATCGTAGGATAAATAAAATAGTAAAAACTAAACTTCATAGATTGTAATAAATAAAACAGTGATCAATTTCTAAATATGATGATATATCTTTAATATAACTAACTTTTTCATAACTTTTATAAAAATGTATTTTGATATCTATACTTAAATTTTTTGGCTACATCAGTAGTTCGCCTGCGTAGTTTCAGAGCTCTTCATGTTTTATATATTTTTATGTACAATATAATTAAGTGAAATAATGTAATAAGATAATGTCACCCACGAAAAAAAACTATAATATGTTAGTGACTCACGTTTTTGATATTTAATGTGTGATTTACACAATAAAAGAAAGGAACATAATAACGTTCAACACATGGTGTGTCCGTGTATTTATTAAGACCAGTAAATACAAGAAAACACGTTAAGACTAGCGACCATCAAGTAGCGACAGTTCTTATGTTTATGCTTTAGTTAAAAAACACACTTCTTATATTTTATCATACCACACATAATAAAGTTTATAGCTGCTAAGTAAGTTTCCATAATTATAACATTATAAAATTAGTTAAATGTTGGTACCTAAAAACAGGTGGAAAGTGATTAATGATGCCAAAAGGGGGAAGTTAGGACGCGTTTAGTCCACATTCTTCCTTTTTCTTTTTGACCAATTATGCATTATTATTCCAGTATCAATGTATCAAACCATAGAAAAGTTTTAAGAGTACTCAAAATGTCAAAATTCTCATTCTGAAAACAGATTGTCCAAAAGTAAAAGTAACTTACAATGTAGCTTTATAATATCAAATATCCAAAAAGAAAATGATTCATTATGATAAATATGTCTATAATGCACTGATTGTGAGATGCATCAACACAGCCAAAATGACCCTAAACCAATCCCAATAGCTGTTTTGTTGCCTTCTATCTCAACCTCAAAAATAACGTGGGAGTTATACTATTCCACTAAAAATAAATGTATTTAATATTATCGCTGGTCATAAAAGTGCAATAACGATTTATGTTTTTGGTCCAAACAGCAATTATTATGGTTATAGGAGTTTTCATTTTTCAATTATTCTAATGATTTTTAAATCTTGTTCATAGTAAGTAGGTAATTTAAGTTTTGGTATTTTGAAAATTTATAAAATGGTTATACTAGTGGACTATGTATCCTCTCATTTTGACTAATTTGAACTTAACGTATATGTATATATATATATATATATATATATATATATATCTTTTTGTCACAAGCACTTACTTTGTATTTAATATGTTTTCTTTAACCATTTACAAACCCCATCAGGTAATTTGAGAGGCTGAGATGAAACTCCAGTGGTATAAAGTGGAAATTAACAAGGAATAATTGCTAAAATGATTTTTAAAATAAAATCTAATCTTTTTTGAAATCAATTGCAAAACTAATGTATTAGTGCAGTGAAATTATAATTTTGTCTTTTATGACCAATCAAAAAACTTGTACACACAATTATAGATATATTTTTTAGGTATACTACAGACTTCGATATAAAGTCTACTTCAAAAGTAGACTTTATGTTGAAGTCTGTAGGATGCAGACTTTAGAGAAGTCTATTCCTTAATTATGTTTACTATGAAGTATAAAAAATAAAATATTAGATAATTTGGTGAAATAAAACCAACAATGATCAAACCTCATAACAAAATATGAGTTTAGGGTTTAGATTTCAACAACATATCTTGGTAATCATGTGATTTTTTTTAATTCTTTAAAATGTAAATTTCGAATAAAAAAGTTATTAAGTTTAGTATATTAATAATGTTTAATTCCTAATATAAGTTGTTGTTTCGATATTGGCCTATTAAATAGATATTATTTGATTTGCGTTTTAGAGTTTAGGGTTTAGGGTGTAGGACATACTTCGATATGAAATATACTTAGTAAGCATACTTCATTTGAAGAGTGCTTATTAACCGAAATATTTACAAAAAAGATTTCTAGTTTACTCTAAATTTCAAAGTTAAATTAAATTGAGAAAATTAAAAAAAAAGTAAACCGTATTAATTATATTAAATCATTTGAATTTCACCAATACTTGCAGATTAATATCTTAATTAAAGGATTTGATGTGAATAAAAATTAAACCAAAATTTATTTGGCATATATTTCGGTTCAGGAGCAGACTTCAGTTTGAAGTCTGCGCCTAAACCAAATTATAGTATAATGTACCTTAACCGAAATCACTTCTAATTGATTTTATTTTGGTTTAGAAATTTTAACCTATATATAAAAGGTATTTTTTTACCAATAGAAGAAAAAATAACCTAGTATCCTTCTCTTCCTCCATTTTCTTTTTCGGCGGCACCAAAATGCACTCTAATGGCCAACGTCATCATCTCCGACAGCCAGCATCATCCTCTTCGGCGGCCATCCTCCTATCCAATGTTCTCCTTCTCGTCTATATTCCATCTTATCCGTCTCCAGTTTTGTTGCTCATCTTCTTCTCACCAACTCTCTCATTTTTTATAGGTTTTGCCGGTGACGATTTGACCCACACCTTCTCCTATTACCGGAAACTTTCTGGCCACCGTCGACGAGGTAATACTCGCCATGACTCGTCTGTTCTTTTTTTCTTCTTCTCATCATCTCCTTTTTGTCTTCAACGGTTTTGTTTTTTTTTTAATTTTTTTTGTCTGTGTTTTTTTTGTGAGGTTTCTCTCCCTTTTTCTGAAGTTGTTTTAGATTTTTGGTTATTTGTTTCTCTCTATTCCTCTGTCTTTTCACTGTTTTTGATTTTGACTGATTCTAGAGACTTTTCAACTCCAAGATGATAAAAATTAGTTTTTTAAATCAGATTATGCGTTTTTACTTATCTAATTCCTTGGGTTTAAGTTTGGTTCCCACTTGATTGACTTTACTTTTGAGTGAGACCAGATTGTTTTGGGCTTCTAAGTCGTATAATTAACACCAAATTTTGGATTTTCTTCCATCGGAGATTGTTTCAGGTTTGGCGTCATTAATGCTTTTTGGAACCTTTGTTATGTGGTATATTTTCTGGTTTGTGTGATTGTTCTCGTCGTATACTTTAATCTTCAAGACGTCACATGTATTATTTTTCTTGTTTTGTACTGTTTTCTGGTTACTGTGTTTTCGTTGTAGAATTGAATCTTTAGGATACTTCTTTAGGAGACTTATGTAGGTGACTTCTTTAAGAGAGTTCTGTAGGAGACTTCTTTAGGAGACTACTTTAGGAGACTTATTTTGGAGACTTCTTCAGGGGACTTCTTTAGGCGATTTTTTTAGGAGAATTCTTTAGGGGACTTATTTAGGAGACTTATTTAGGAGACTTTTTCAAGAGATTTCTCTAGGATACTTCTTCAGTAGGATCTGATTGAAAGTTTTCTTCATGTGTTTGCAGATTAACATGCTCAGATGGCTTAGCCTGAATTTCCGAGAAGGTTGTTCACGAAGGGTAAAGAACCATGCTCAGCGAAGAGTGTCAACTATTACAGTGGGAGTACGATGCTGCTTGATGCACTGTCAAAAGCTCTCACTACAGATGAATGGACTTAGCTTCAGAATTCTAAACTTAAGGTGTTTATCAAGTTTTATGAATTGAAATTTAGTTGGGCCTCTAGATTAGTCCACTATGTGCTCTGTCTTCAATTGCAGTGTAAAAGGAGTTATGAGATATGGAGTTTAAATGGTGTGAACCCAATTAGGTTCTCACTTCATGAGTTTGAATTCCTGACCAGGCTGAACTGTGAATACATTGAGAATCTAGAATCTCCAGTAGTTGAGCTCACAGAGGATATAGCATGATTTTGGGATGTCCTTGGAGTGGATCAGGATATGGGCCCAAGTTTTATTGATTTGATGGAAGCTTTTGTAGACAGTGAATAATGGTAATGCGAAGACCAACTAAGGTTAGGTTACCTTTCAATATATGCAACTTTCATTGAAGAAAAGAAAACTCATATAGCTACATGGCTTGGTCTGGATCGATTGGTCATGGATTTAGAGGCCTTTTAGAATTATCATTTGGGGAGAGTTGCTTTCAAGCACCTAATCGAGTCTGTTAAGGAAAGAGTCCCTAACTCCATGAGCTATTACATTGAAGGATTTGTCAAAATCATTCAAGTGTGGGTGTATTTTTCCCTTCCGGACTTTGTAGCCGGTTTCACAGATCCTATTTCTGGCAAGCCAACTCCACCTATGTTGATGTATAAAGGTGGTAAAGGTCGTAAATATGCTAAGGAAAACATGCTGAACCAAGTATTAGTGTTGTGTATTGTCCAATATTTTTTTCTGTGTTGTCCAATAGTTAAGACTATTGTTTTATTTTTTAGGAGGTACGAGCGGAGCACTTTCTTAAGAAAAATATAGGTGATTTGTGGCCACATTGGGACAACGAGGATTCAGATCCATTGGTTGACATCATCATTTGGGCTATGTATGGTGAGTTTAATATTCCTTGGATCTGGAAAAATTGCATTGGAGTGTTGAGGGTGTGCATGAAGAACCTTAACCTTTGTCGAAGAGAAGTTTGGAGGAAGAAGATGTGACTCCAAGAAAAAAAAGTGTAGTCACACTTCAACTCCTGCAACCTATGTGATGAGACCACTCTGCCGGTAGGGGTTAGTTCTGATCTCTCTCCCAAAAACAAAAGAGTTAACGTGAAACATAATACAATAAAACCAAAGATATATAAATAATACGTGAAACAACATATTTGTTTATGTTTTGAATAATTCATTTGCTTTATTGTATTCCTCTTTCTGTTCTAGACATTTTGCTTCATTGTATTTTGTTTATTGGATAGAGATAGATGGGATAAGGTGAGCTTGAAGTCTTTATGGATGTGCCGATCTTTTAGTCGAGTTTGTTTCACAACCTCTCCCAACTAGTGGTCGAGTTCTTACTTTTAAATAACATTTGCAGCATCATCATCCTATTCCAAGTGAGAATATGAATGGTGAGGAAGAAAAAAATGTTGTCATAATGGACAATAAACACCCTG
The DNA here is from genome assembly GCA_023374145.1 of Lepidium sativum. NCBI lineage: Eukaryota > Viridiplantae > Streptophyta > Magnoliopsida > Brassicales > Brassicaceae > Lepidium > Lepidium sativum. The sequence goes on along the minus strand of JAKUCM010006751.1, from coordinate 19,864 downwards.
ATATTGATTATGATTTTATTCGAAGAAAGAAACAAGAAAACGAGAAGGTTGAGGTTCAAGAAATAGCACATGAGAAGAATGCTAGGGTAAGAAAGCTTGCATCTTCACAGATGAGTCCATTCGAAGGCAACAATACAATGAAAAAAATTGCAAAAACCAATAAAGGCGGTGGTTATGATCCCTTTGAACCTATTAACCCCGCAAAACTCAGGGAGTTGACTCATTGGCTAGATCTTCAACCTAAAGTGACCTCGTTTCTTGTAACATTAAGTGACCATGTTTCTTGTAACATTGAACTTGTCACGAGAAAAGGAAGGTCTCCCTACACCCCAAGATTACACTAGATTGGTACCATATTTTGAAAACAAAAAAGATCTGGTTGTGTGACACGGTAAGTCAAAATTTATTGTTTTGCAGCATAATTCTTCTGACTTTTGTTTATTGCTTAATACTTTCTTGTTTATTATAGCACACTGATGTTGGGATCAGTCTACTGAGGAAGCATTATGTTCAACATTCAGAGTGGTTTAGGTCTGATCGACTTTGCTTTGCTGATGTGTTTCGAGGCATGATGTGGGTTTTGGAATTAAGGACTTCATGAATTCTTCATCAAACCCTGATGGGACCGGCAAACGTCTACCGCCTAGTGCACTGGATTACTACTATGGAAAACAACATGAATACTTCCAAAGTGGCGAAACATACGGAATTGAGGTTATTGTTATATATACGCCATTGAAAATTGGTAACAACCATTGGCTAGCATTGTGATCTGCATACCGTAGAGACATATTACAATTTGGAATTCTGATGTTTCTCTCAACAAAGACCCAAAAATTGCGGGATTTGTTAAGCCAATTGTTGTCATTATAGCTTATCTTCTACACGAGTAGGCTCCACATCATGAAAAGAGTGAGTCTCCACTCACGCCATTCAAACATGAACGAGACAAAGTATAATTGCCCCAATACAAACAGAGTGGGACTGTGGTGTGTATTGTTTGAAGTACATAGAGTGCCACGCTCTTGGAATTCCATTCCCATCAGAGTTTTGTGATAACAATGCGGAGCTCATGAGGGCTAAACTAGCGGCTAATATTTATGATGATACCGACATAACTGGCACCAAAGCATGACGATATAAATATTTGGACTTATATAATGAGTAATATGGCATGTTGTGAGACGCAAGACATCTTCTCTCCTTTTATAAAACCATGTTCCTAGCTTCTCTCGTATGAAATCCAAAAGGTATTTTATGGGAAATTCTCTTACTAGCTTAAATGCGGCATTGAGAGATTTTGTAATGTTGCTTGTTTGTGTATTGTATCAGTCACCAGGGAAGTGAACATGTTCCCACAGCCTCGGGTCTGCATATTCTAGGTAGGTACCAAGGCATGTGTTTATTTGTTGTAACTCGTGCATGTTACGATTAAAGTCTTGAAGTGTGTATGCATATGCCACTCTTTTAACCAAATACATGAGTTGTTTTCCCTTAAACTTTGTCACAATGTTATGTTGGAGGTGATAATAACATATGCCTCGCGTAACCCAATGTAACACCGTGCAACACCCATTCTTAATAGAGTTGTGTATATCGGAGACTGTTACCAAATGATAAAGATCTTAAAAAACAACTCCTTTATTTGGTGAAAATCCATTCCCATAAAGCATCATTCTCGGTGTCTATAATACCATATGCTAGTAGATATATCTAAAAATTATTGTCCTGTGTTGTTACAACTAGCATAACTCCACCGTAATTTCCAACTAAATGATATCCATCTACAACAATGACCCTTCTAAGATACTCAAATCATGCTCATCAAGTTCAAGTTCAATCAAAGTTCCCATATTAGCTTCTTGGATTAGCTTTAAATAAGAGGGAAAATTACCATATCCATCTTCAGTTGTACCTCGCACCAATTCTTAGGAAAATATTTGTGATCTATACGATGCAATATAATTCAACCGTAAACCAAACATCGTCTTCATTGACTCTGTAATATGCTTCGACAAAATTCCACCAATTGTTCCGAAGTGATCCATAAACAATCTAACAATATATCTCAGAGAAGAGTATTGATGTTCCTCATATTTTGTCGGTTTTAAGCTCATTATTACGGTTATATTTGGGAAATTCGTCTTTGTTTTATTGAGATTTCAGGTGAAAAACGTTCAGAGTTGGAATCATGTTTGAAGATGGACTTTGGAGAGGTTTGAAGCATTTTCCGGTATTCTCCACGCAAGGAAGGACCGATCGATCAACCAAGGATCGATCGATCAATGATCTGAAAGGATTATGCACACGATCTGAAGAACGACTTGGTTTCTGAGAAGATAGATTCATCATCCAAAAGATCGATCGATCAACCAAGGATCGATCGATCAAAGCCTTTCGCAGAAACCTAATTTCGCGATTTTTCAGCTCTTGTTTTGGGCCCTATAAATACTCTTTTCCTTTTTTTTGAGGGCGGTCTTTGAGTAGAGAGAGAATAAAATTTTCAGAGTTTTAAGAGTTTGTAAGCTAGGAAGAAGATCTCTTCATACTTGAGAAGAATTTCTGAATCATCTTTATTTTTGTTAATGCAATTTCAGTTTCAGTTCATCATGACTTGCCTAATTTGTTGTTCTATGTCGGAGTAGATCTTAGATTGGATCTAGGGATTCTAGGGTTTTAGAATTCACTGTTGGGGAACAAATATGATTGATGAATAGATGATTCTCCTTCTATTACTTGAGTCTAATGCATAGATTAGCCTGATCACCTAGTCGATGATTTAGGTTGTTAACTTTCCAGAAGATTGTTAAGAACTAGAACTAGATTAGAAGAGCAATTCCTTCACTACTAACGAGAGTTTATGCTAGGTTGGATTGTGGGTAATTGAACCTAAATGATAAAGCCTATCTGTAATTTGAAACCAACGAGAGTTAAGACCTTTAGGTTATTAATAGAGGGGTAGATTCAACGAGAGTTGGTTTACCTTTATTTATGTTCAAGCCGAGAATAAGATCAGAGTAGTTCCTGAATAGTTTCCCTGACAAGAATTCTAACTCTCGAATGAATACCTGACATCAGATTACTTTAGTTATTTGATTACATTCACATTAAAGTTGTTAGAATTCACTTCCCTCATTCGATTGATATAGCTTACGATTCAATAGAAATTGAGAGTGTAACGTGGTTCTCTAAGGAATTCGACCCCTAAGTACTATTACGTTTGTTGTGCACTTGCAGTAGGATATAAGGTTAAAACTCGTAGTATCAAGTTTTTGGCGCCGTTGCCGTGGAGCCAACTGTTGCCTTTCAATTTTCCGTTTACAGTTTCAAGTCTATATCGTTACTTACGTTTTTCTTTTTGTTTATTTTTGTTCTTTTCCAGGTGTATGACCAGAAGTCAGGGTTCAGAACACCTATTCAACTTAGATAATCAGGAGCTTGCGAGAGTTGAAAGAGAAAACCGAAGAGCCAGAAATATGAATCCTCCAGGAAATCAAGCACAAGATCGAGTTGGCTGAGATTAGGAGAATACGGGAGCCTGCTCAACGCAGAGCGATAGACGACATGGACACTCCACACACTCACTATCGAAATCGCTCAGCTATTCGACCTCTTACTATTGAGAGGAATGATTATGAGATCAAACCTTAGCTCATTGGGTTAGTCAAGCAGTATGTCTTCAATGGACTTCCAGGGGAGAATCCTATGGATCACATAGAGAACTTCAAAGATATATGTGGGACCACTAACTCTAATGGTGTACATGCTGATTATGTGAAGTGTAAGCTCTTCCATCACCCACTCTCAGACAGAGCTTCCAGGTGGTTGCATTCACTACCTCCGGGATCACTCACCACGTGGGCTCAGGTTCGAGCATCATTTCTTGATCAATTCTACACGAAATCCAAGACTGCATCTCTTAGGAGCAAGATTTCATCGTTTCAGCAACGATCTGGGGAATCTTTGAATGAAGCATGGGAACGTTTCAAGGAGTACCAGCGAGATTATCCACACCATGGGTACTCAGATGAGCAGCTTCTCAACACTTTCTACAGTGGAATCGAGTGGGAGTACAAAAATTCCCTGAATGCTGCTAGCAATGAGGACTTCATGACCAAAACTAGGGACAAAGCCTTCACTCTGATTGACAACCTAGCTGCAAGTTTTGGTAGTCATTGTCCGGAATATGATCGGACTAGAAAGGTAAATAGTGTGGAAATTCAGTCGATGACATTGCTGAGAAGTTGGATATCCTGATTCGAGCAAATCAGGGTAAACAGAGGAGTGTGAATCAAGTTGAGGACATCAGAGAATTGACTCAGGTTTAAGATGCTTCGGCTGGTTCTGAAGATCAAAGGGAGGTCAACTATGTTAAGTGGCATAATAGGGAACATAACCCGAACTACATTTCCTACAAGAGCACTAAAGTTGAGAACCCTCAGGATGTCACTTTTCCAGCACCCACATTGCCTCAAGGGTCACCTTTTCAGGAAAAGTCATTTGTCCAGAACTCATGCGAAAGATGGAACAATCAAAAGCTGTTTGCCCAGAACGAAGGAGGGAGTAATTGGCAAAGGCCGTACAAGCCTTATGTACCACCGCCAATGCAACAACAACCTCCAGCAACACCTTCAGGAAAGTCGAACGAAGAAATTAAGGCCCTGATCCAGCAACTCGCTGTTGAGCAAAAAAAGACTACTAGGGAGCCTAATGCTAAGATGGATAACATCTACAATGACCTGAATGGGAAGTTTGAGTCAGTTTCTATGCACATCAAGAAGCTAGACACACAAGTTGCTCAGACTGCTGAAGCTATTAGACGCCCCCAATGAGCTTTACATGGGAAGGTTGAGAAGAATCCTAGAGAATCTTGCAATGTGGTAAAGTCTGAAGCTGGGAGTTCGGTTGAGAGTAAACACAATTCTCAAGCTCCATACCCTAAGGAGCTTGAGAAGGTAGAAGATTAAGGAGAGTTCACTATACCATGCCGGGTTGGACAACTAGTTTTCAGCGATGCCCTATGCGATTCTGGAGCTAGTATCAATGTTATCTCCTTGGAGACTATGGAGAAACATGGTATTGAGCTGATGCAGGAACATTACTCCTCTGTTTCGTTTGGAGATGCATCTTCCAAGATACCTAAAGGAAGACTTGTTGACTTCAGTCTCCTGGTTGGGAATTGCAAGATCCCTACGAACTTTACGGTTGTTGAGATGGCAAGAGAAGGAGCTGTTCCGATCTTGTGGGGAAGGCCATTCCTCAACACAACTGGGGCCAAGTTAGACTTTCTAAGTCAGAGAGTCGTGTTGCAGAACGTTGACAAATACGTTTCATATCCCATTCGAGCTTCTTCGAGTCGTTTCCGTGGAGTCTACACGGTCAAGGAAATAGGTCGCGATAGAACTGTTGCATTGCTGAATGCATCATGAAGGACAACACATAAGAAACATGAACAGTTGAAAAAGTTCATCATTGAGGAGATCAGTGTCCAAGGAGTGAGCAAACCTCACTCAAACAGTTCCGCAATCTGAATTGCGTCCGAGTTAAGCTAATGACTGTAAAAAAGTGCTGAGTGGGAGGTAACCTACTATTAGGTAGTTTGTTTTTCATTTTTCCTTTTAGTTTGATTTCATTTTTGTTTTTGTGGTTTTGTTCAAAAGTAGGAAGGAGTAGGGCACGATCCGTTGCCCGACCGGATAAGCACAACCCGACCAAATAAGCAAAGATCGACTAATCGAGCACGAAGAACGAACGATCCATAGCGCAACATGAAGAAAGACGGATCGGTCGAGTAATTTAAGAAGAATTTGCGCACGATCCATTGCCCGACCGAGCAGGTAAGGATCGATCGTTCTATGCTTGCAAGAGCACAAATCGATCGATCAACACTGAGATCGATCGATCCCTGACCCAGGTTCGTCTTCTTAAATGCGCAAAACAGTTACAATTAGCGAATACCCTATTGCAAAAATTTTAAAAACTCGATTTCTCTCTCGTTTTTCATCCGTTTTTGACGATTCAAAAGCCTAATCCTCTTAAAATCTTGTTCTCTATCTGATTTTGTGGTTTATAACTCCAATTAGCAAAGATATGTCCTCTAAATTTTAATTTTTGGTCCAATTTGGAGGTTGAATTGGGTAAAAGGGGAACTTGTTTTCTTGTTGATTATCATTGATTAACTGCTGCGTGTGCCTCATTCTTAAATAAAAATTCAACCCCCTCTTGCTGCTTGGATTGTTGAAATTCGATTAGAGATTGCTTGTTAGGTTGAAGGAGAATTTCTAGGGGAATTTCGAAACTTTTAGGCTTGATTTTGTTTTGTTGTAGTTTGATTGATGCATTGCTCGAAATTCTTATGAATTTTCTCGATTACAAATTCAATTTTTTTTGTTGTGTCTCTGTTCTTCCTTTGTAGATGGTTCACACATCAACCTCTAATCCTAGGAAACCTACACAAAAGGTCCGGGCATATTCAAATCTGCAGCGCGGTCTGTCGTCGCGACAATATGACGATATGCCCTGACGAGGTCAACTTGGTAACTGTTTGCCGTGGCAGAGACCGGAACATACATACTTTATGGATAGTGTGGCTAAGAGGGATGCCCCCGCCCTTGTAAAAAATACAGCAGCGTACAAGGATAAGACTAAGGGAGATGGTTGGAAGAGCTTTCACGAAAGATTCTATGATCAACTCCTGACATACACGTTGATCCCGACAAAGTTCATTTGCCGCAGGACACTAGATAGGATGAGTGTTCTAGAAGATGTTGTTCAACTGTTGGACAATCTTGGTCTGACCAAGTTCTGCTTCGAGGCCTATCCACTGTATCCAGAGGTCGTCTGACAGTTCTTGGAGACATGTGACCTACACGCATGCGCCGATCCCCACAGTCCAATGTATGCACAATACATAACATACCGGTACAAAGGAGCCCTCTACACGATCACGATTCAGGAGCTGTGCCAGATTTACGGTTTTGATGAGTATGCAGTTGTGTAGAAACCGTCAAAGAACTGTGGTATGTGTTGTCAGGTGACGGGTATCATGGTAAGGCCTTAAAGCTTACTCACATCAGGAATCCGGCCATTTTGATAGTCGCCAAGCACATCGGGTCGACAATTCTGGCAAAGGAGGATTCAGGCAGTGTGACCAAATCTCACCTAAAGTATTTGCACGACACCATCTCTCTTATGGTACCAGATCTGTACCACGATCCTACTCTCGCTGCAGACCTCCTTTAAACGTCAACTGGGGCTATATTTTTGCCAATGAGCTGATCAGGCACAAATACAGAGGTGACCCAAGGAAGGGAGTGGTTGAGCCAATTGGTAGTCTCCTGACACCAATCTTCATGCACCATGGGTTAGACCTCGGGTAGACAGAGGTTGTTCAGAGGATCGATTTGATCGATACGGCTGCTTTTGCAAGATTTGGGTACCTTCTTGAGAAGAACCAGTGGACCTTTTTCGATGATACCCCCCAGATGATGTACGTTACCCTCCCAGCTCCTCACATCACTTCAGTTAGCTGCAGAGAGAACGTGCAGTTCCGACCTGATTTATCACATCCCGAGATCTCCGGTAAGCTCAAGGAGAAGGAGACTGCACCGTGTACTCGATCTAGGAGAGCTGGAGCTTCCACCTCCACTCAGTTCGTACCTCCAGCATCAACCGCTCAACCTTCTGGCTTTCTGCTTCCCGAGTTTCATGAGGAGGAACTCAGATTGCCTCACTAATCGCTGGACTTCACAGATCGGCAGTTCAGAGAGTGGCATGTTGAGAACGAGAGGAGGAAGAGGTCGATCCAGCGGACAATCTGGAACGCTTTGAGGAGGATCCCAACGTCCCTTTGTATGAATGAACCTGCAGCCGATCGTGATGAGCATGCCTCAATGCCTACCGCACCTACTCGCCGACTGGATTTTGCTGGACATCGGTCTGATGATGATGAGGATGATCAGACAGTGGATTACCGTGTTCCTCGCCGCCGCATATCACCAGGTGACCGCTACAGCGAGAGCCCTGACTAGCTCCTTCGCTACTTCCAACTTTTGCTTCAGTTTTTTTTCATTTTCTTTAAGACTATTTCTTTTTGGTTACTTTTATTTCTTATGCGTTTTATGTCTTCCTTTTGGTTTATTTTTACACCGGGACGGTGTAAAGTAAGTCTGGGGGAGAACACTTATCGACTAACACATTTTTCTGTTTTGTTTCTTTTCATCATAGATTTTTCAGACTCTTTCCTTCTTTTATTTCTGTATTTTTGAGCTTTTGAGACCGACATCAGATTATTTGATTTTCTATTTCCTTAGCATTATCCTGAACTTAGTATCACTTCTTTTGCATTTGTCAAGAGTCGATTAGAGACAAAGCAACACTCAGTTTCAGAGCACACTCATCTCAACTTTCAGGGGATTTCATGCAGATTTCACACCTAACCTGACTTAATCTTCTCGCCAAGGGAATTGGTAATACATCAGGTATGTTCCTTCTCTTTACTCAATGAAAGATGTTCCTTGTAAGTTTGGTTCTGTATCTCTCTTCACCATGTTCAGGCATTTTGAGCCAAAACTTCTGATGGTCGATATAAATTTTTGCATTAAGTTAGCCTAGGGTAAAAGTTTTCCAATGACGCTGTGAATTTTTAGAGTGAATTAGACGTCTATGAGGATACATCCAACGACGTGACCTTTTTCACTTTACTAATTAGCTTACTGAAGGAAAACTCCAATGAAGCAACTTACTGGTCAGACTTGGTCTTATGAAAAGAGAGAGATGGAATCAGATTGAAGGTAGTCTAGAGAGTAAAAGTAGGAACTCTTAGCCTTTTGATCGATATTCCCTCGAATGAGATTGCACTTAGATTTATTAGGGAGTCAGTATGGGAATTCTGATTGTTTTTTTTGAGTTGTGACACGAGATTGTTATGTTTGCTAAGTCCGGGGGAAGTACAAGGTGGTCTCGATTTTGATGAGTCGTATTCTTGTGATCACTTTGGACTTGATGTGCAAGATCTCGAGAGAGTCATTTATCTGATGAGATGTGATCTTCCTACAGTCTTTCTTTCTTTGCTTGAGGACAAGCAAGAAGCTAAGTCTGGCGGATATGATGTTCCTCATATTTTGTCGGTTTTGAGCTCATTATTACGATTATATTTGGGAAATTCGTCTTTGTTTTATTGAGATTTTAGGTGAAAAATGTTCAGAGTTGGAATCATGTTTGAAGATGGACTTTGAAGAGGTTTGAAGCATTTTCCGGTATTCTCCACGCAAGGAAGAACCGATCGATCTACCAAGGATCGATCGATCAATGATCTGAAAGGATTATGCGCACGATCTGAAGAACAACTTGGTTTCTGAGAAGATAGATTCATCATCCAAAAGATCGATCGATCAAAGCCTTTCGCAAAAACCTAATTTCGCGATTTTTCAGCTCTTGTTTTGGGCCCTATAAATACTCTTTTCCTTTTTTTTGAGGGCGGTCTTTGAGTAGAGAGAGAACGCATTTTACAGAGTTTTAAGAGTTTGTAAGATAGGAAGAAGATCTCTTCATACTTGAGAAGAATTTCTGAATCCTCTTTATTTTTGTTAATGCAATTTCAGTTTCAGTTCATCATGACTTGCCTAATTTGTTGTTCTATGTCTGAGTAGATCTTTGATTGGATCTAGGGATTCTAGGGTTTTAGAATTCACTGTTGGGAAACAAATATGATTGATGAATAGATGATTCTCCTTCTATTACTTGAGTTTAATGTATATATTAGCCTGATCACCTAGTCGATGATTTTAGGTTGTTAACTTTCCAGAAGATTGTTAAGAACTAGAACTAGATTAGAAGAGCAATTCCTTCACTACTAACGAGAGTTGATGCTAGGTTGGATTGTGGGTAATTGAACCTAAATGATAAAGCCTATCTGTAATTTGAAACTAACGAGATTTAAGACCTTTAGGTTATTAATAGAGGGGTAGATTCAACGAGAGTTGGTTTACCTTTATTTATGTTCAAGCCGAGAATAAGATCAGAGTAGTTCCTGAATAGTTTCACTGACATGAATTCTAACTCTCGAATGAATACCCGACATCCGATAACTTTAATTATTTGATTACACTCACATTAAAGTTGTTAGAATTCACTTCCCTCATTCGATTGATATAGCTTGCGATTCAATAGAAATTGAGAGTGTAACTTGGTTCTCTGAGGAATTCGACACCTAAGTACTATTACGTTTGTTGTGCACTTACAGTAGGATATAGGGTTAAAACTCGTAGTATCAAGTACCATGGCTGTCAGCCACTGTACAAGAATGAACCTTTACATATTTTGTCACCCTTTTATGCTTTGTCATAGTCCCTCTAACCTTCCATCCATAACCACTAACACAACATTTAACCATAAATGAAGTTTTTGTTGACTTGTATACTGTGAAAGTGAATCTCTATAACATACTCATCAATCTTAATGATGATACCAAATCTTCCTTACTAGAGAAACTCTAATTGACATATACGCTATCGAATTTTTCATCTTGATCAAACGGACACATATCAACTTCATCTTCGTATTCGTCTTTTATTTTTTCATATTTACTATAATCTTCACCATCAATGCAAACTTCAGATTCAACATGGTCTCCCTCACAATCAATCTCTTCATCTATATCTTCAGCATTTTCCTTTTCTTCGTCATAACTCTCATCCCTATCGAACATATGTACAAAGACACATAGATGAATGACGTGCATTTTACTCAGCTCAACGAATCTTCCAACTTGTCTATCACTTGTGACGTGCATTGGAGGAGTGTTATGTGGCATTTGTTGCAATACTGAATCTGGAAGTAAGTAACTTAACTCCACAAAATTAGTCTCTTTGTCCAAATTATAATCATCATATACCATTCCAACAAGTTCTTGGTATCTACAACCATCTTCCACAAAAAAACATTCTTCCCCCTTTATGATTATCAACCATAAAATGCCAAACCAAGCTATCCATAACCCATTCTCCATGAACAACAGCTAACTGAACCATTACCTGGAAATAAACATATACAAAAGATAAAGATAAACAACTAAACATATAGCTAATTAAAAAAAAATTGAGACTTCAATTGAAGTTTACACTTTAATACGCAGACTTCCCATGAAGTATACAGAGTAGACTACTTATATAAGCTAACTACCTACATTGTTTCTAAAATTTACACAGATTTGACTATAATATGTAATCATGTTAAACTTGTACATAAGCAAACCAAGTATCAAACAAACGTAGAAAACATATAAAAATTATAAAAAAAAATTATGACATGCTTAAAATGCATTTTTGAAAAATTAGCATTGCAGACTTCATTTGAAGTCTACGTATGAAGTCTGTGAGATTAGAAAGTAGACTTCAATTGATGTATACTGTTACACGACTAAACTACAAGGGAAGTCTACTATTTAAACGTGCAGACTTCATTAGGTTAGTTTTTTTCAATTGACAAAATGTTGACTTTTTGTAGTAGACTTCAAGAGAAGGCTGCTATAAAATGGGTTAGTTTTGCAATTGACCAACTATTGACTATTTTAAAGTGAAATATACTAAACAAAAGTATACTTCAACTGAAGTCTACTTGGAAAAGTAGGGGTTAATTTTGCAATTGACTAAGTTTGACTTTTTTAATGAAGTTTACCTAGGAAGTATGCGTCATTCGTAGACTTCAATGAAGTCTACTCAAAAGGAAGTCTACTCAAAATCTGCAAGCACTTAGGTAGATTTGAGTTAAGATCATGTTTACCTTTTTTTGAATGCCCAGAAAGTTGAACTAAACTTTAAATCATTACTCTTAACTTCAAATAACAACGAAAATGAAAGATTCAGAATTTAAAAAAATATAAACCAAAAATTTGTGAGTTTTTTAGATAGAATCAAAGAGAGAATAAGCGATTGTGAGGTTAGAGTTGGTGAAGAAGCATAATGAAGTCAAAATTGGTTGGTGATAATGCATGTAGAACTTCAATTTTGGTTGGTAATAGTGAGTGAAAGAATTGAATGAGATGACAATTTTATAAATAGTTGAGATTTGGTTAGTATTTTAGTTTTTTTTTATTTTTATGGTTTTTTAATTAAAAGAAAATTAATGGCAAAACCAAAAATATGATAAAATGAGGTTAGAATAGAAAAAAAAAGTTAGAGAGAAAAGAGATTAATTTTTCAATTGACCTAAGTTAATGAATAAATTTTGCAACTATCCCGATAAATATTGACAAAAACGTAAAATTGATTTTGTTTATTTTAGAAAAGTACTCCTTGTATACCAAAGACAGTTTAATAGGGTCTTCCCTAAACTCAAGAGATTACATAATTGTTGTTGAAAGTGTAAGACCGATATTTGGCTGTTACTGGTTTTTGAACAAACAAAAATATATAATGGAATAATTCAAAAAAATTTGAATATAGTTATATTACAGATAGAGAACAGCATCTGTGATTAGGACTTCTTCACGTACGCGTCAATATTGCTTTTGTTATTTTTTCGTTGAATGGATGCTTTGTTTTTTTGTCAATATCAGATTATATAAAGATTTATGTCCATATATTTGGATTTTCTTTTGACAGCATGATATCTATTAATGTTTTTTTATCAGTATTGAGTTAAGAATAAAATGGAACAAATATTTCTCCATATACTGTTAAAGCTCTTTAAAGTTTAATATTCAGTAAATTAATTAATATTATAAATTCATAGAAAAAACTCTGATTTCAAATTATGAATATCGGATTATACCATCTTTGCATCTACCATATTATATATAAACTGAATGCATGTAGCCAAATGATATTCTATGAGGTTTAAATTATGATTAGAGTTTATTAATTCAACTATTAACAAAATAAAAAAAATATTTATTATCAAAACTAGATGAATACCGTAACTTGCACATAATAAAATTATGTTTTTTGTACATATTGAATTATTAGAATATCAAATATTAGGTTATATTTTTTATATATCTAAATTATTGATAAGTATATAAGCATATACATATATGTGTTTGTTTGTTTTCTCGTCATGTATATATATTTGTTCTTTTATAATTAGGTTTGAACCTTCGATTCTTTTTTGATAATCAAATCTCAATACAATCGTAGTCATTAAAAATAGTTATGATATATGAAATAAATTAACATATTTACTAGTTATATCATCCGCAATCGCTTGAATTTCAAAATGTATTTCAAACCAATCATAAACTTTATTGAGATATGTTAATGTTATCCCCCCTCCGAGAACTGTATATGTGAATTTCATCTCGTACAGCTCAAACAGAAAAAGACCTTATTAAATATTATTTAAAGATATGAAAGAGTTAAAATGCGAAAACTCTTCTTTGTGGTTAGATGCCCAAAATCAAGTCAACTCACTCGTCTTTATGTTTTGTTAATGTTTACATGCCTCTTGAATTACTTAAAATTAGAAAAAAACAATATATGAAACAAGTGGCCCATTAGGCTTATCCTTGATTTAGTTAGACATGAGATGGTGAGTTCAAATCTCATTATGCTCCAATTAGAAATTTTATACTATGGATCGGGTCTTATCGATCTAATGGTTACTCGATGACAAAATAAAACTATAAATTAATTAGAATTATGAAATATTTAAAACAAAAATATAAATACATTTTAATACTTTTATCTTGCAAAACTGCAAAGCAATATTTGACCATTCTTGGTTTTCTTTGCAACTGTCTCAGCATATTTTCCCACAAAACACAAGTACTCATAAACTCTCTAATAAAATATAAATTTTCTACCATTAAATATATTATAAATGATAAAACGTTTTAAAATTAGTATAACAAAAAACTTATTCACTATTTCTAAGGGTAAGGTTTATTCGTTTAGTTGGTTTTCCATTAAATTTAGTAGCTTTAGTATTGCTAACACGGAACAATTGTATGATGATATCTATATAAAAAAAAAAAAAATAACCAAATTATTAATAACTATAATGATAAATTGAAATATAAAAATATTTCAGAAAAAACTACTAAGTAATTCTCAGTCATTTGCAAATTTTAATCTCAAAACTGAGTCTAGGGGAGGATCAGTTGAACCGAGATTGTATATACAAAGGAGGCTTTTTAGTTATGAGTAGAAATATGATAAGATCCTCTTGCAGGACAAACCTCTAGGTTTGTAATGATCTTAGTACTTCCTTGTTTAAAAAGATTCACGAATCTTGAAACCAGCTTATCTTCACATTATAATGAATTTTGTCACCTTAAAAAATATTTGAATTAATTAAATAGTATTTATAATCATTATAAAGATATAAAAATAGATAAATCATTACTTACATACCTTAAATCACAAAAGAACCATATTATGGTTTGATCTAATTATTTAGTGTATACTTTCAAGAGATTAAGAACCTTAACTTTAATTCTAGAGTTTTGTTTGTAGGGTTTCAACGAAGAAATTTCAAAGAAATGCATGATTTAGTGCTAAAGTTCAAGAGAAAAAGAAGACTATGAATTGTTGAAAATAGTTCGTATTATGATAATAGTCATGGGATGAATATCAAATAGAAGTTGTTTGATATAATTTTCTTATTAGGATTAGGAGTAAAAATTTAAAATAGGTATCGATTAGAATTATATCTTATACTTATTTAAAATCTCTTAGTTGATGATTAAATCTTATGTTTAAAGTTAATATTGACGATATTAAAAAAATATTGACGATGACTATTAAAATAACACATACATAACATTATTAGATTAAAAACATTGTATACAGTTATAACCTATAGCAAAAAATGGTATTATTAGTTGATGAATTATTATATTTTATGTTAATATTATATAAGGCTTGATAATTTAAATAAATTATATTAATTTTTAACATTCAGTAAACAATATCAGTTAAATTAATTGTTTTATTTTTATATTATATTTAAAGTTAAAGCAAAAGAATAATATTAGGTAGATAATATAATTAGTTATATATTCTTTTCAAAAGATAACTATTTTTTGTTATTATAAGATATACAAATATTATGTAATTATTATATCTGTAACAAAATTTTCACAATACATTCTAAGACAAAATAGGACTAATATAACGTGATATTTTAAATTAATGTTTTTATTATATAAGAGATTTATATGTAAACTCGTCCACAATATATGGTATAATATTTTAGTAAAGAAATGTTTCGTTTTCTTGTTTTTATATAGTAAAATTTTATTATATTTAATTGTTATATTGTTATATATTTAAGTTGGAACAAGTATTTACATATTAAAATAAAATAAACTAATAATATTATGTAAATAAATATAATAATAATAATTTGATAGAAAAATTATCAAATCTTATCCAAAAAATAAATTTTTTTATTATTATTGTAAAAAATACAAATATGTTAACGCTATGATTTATTATATATAAAGATTATAACGAGGATATGCACATTTATATATTAGTGTTTGCTACACTAAATAACGACCTTTGTTAGCACTATATTACCATTTCTATTTCTTTTTTTTTTTGTCATCTATATTTATTAATTTAAATTCTCCAAAATAGAGAAAGAGAGAAGAAACTACAAAAATGAAGCATAAGACAAGATCATAATACTCTAAAACATAGTAGAACATCTTCGATCCTTGACAAAAGAATGTGCAAGCCAGGCGGGTTCACTCACGGCAAGATAGCCATGAAAAATGTACTCTTTGGTCATACTATAAGCCACCTTTCATGCCGGAACATTGGTCTTGACTGATGATTGGTGCACCTGGCAAACGTGAGAAACGAGACTTCAGAGTCTCAAATTGCCGGATAAACAATTTTCGGCCAAGATTTTGGTAAGTGGATAGCTTCGATGAGATTTCCATTTTCTACACATAAATCAATATCTTCATAGTTTAGCTCACTTAATTTGCATTGCCCATAAGAGGCTTATCCACTCTGCACTCATTCGTGTTTGACATGGAGACAACGCATCCCAGGCGCTGGCGTGATGTTTAACCAACTCGTTGTTATCTCTTGTGATCCACAAAACTCCACATAAAGCTTGAGGCTTAACCCATGCTACACTAGTGTTACACTTCAGTGTATACGGACCAGGCCGAGACCATCCTTTATCATCTACAGGGGCACTGTTATATTGTGATCATTTTTATTAGCAATATTGTTTGCTTTGCTCCATTCACTTGCATCCTATATCGCATGTGCAATGATGATATCCGCATTCTGATCATGGCCCCCAATAACCTTTCCATTTTGTTGTTTCCAAATCCCCCATAGGATCCGTGGGAGTTCTTTAGCAATTTGGTTGTTGTTATTCTGTTTCCCCATTTCTGTGATGACATTATCAATGCACATTTCCAAACTGTCCCAAGAATTGTGTATCACGCTATGTATGTTCATTTTTCGCCATACCTTCTTTGCGTATTCACACTCAAAAGAACGTGTCTGATTGATTCCTCTTTACATTTGCATATTGGACATATCAGATCCATCTCCATTCCACGCTTTCATAGACAGTTAGCCACATCAAGTGCTCCCGAGAGTGCTCTGTAAAGGAAAAAAATTGATTTTTGGCTGAGTCTTGATCTTCCATATTCTCTGCTTTGTCTTGTTTATGCGTTGGATATGTTCCAGATCAGGTTCAGTTCAAATTGCAGACTTCATTGCTAAGCAATACCCGCTTTTAACATTGTAGCTGCCACTCTTCGAAAAATCCCACATCCACGAATCCATGGACCTCACACATGGAGGAATAGAGAGTATATGGTGCACTTCTAAAGGTGGGAAAAGAAACTAAAGCATATTCTGGTCCCAGCCACCTTCTGTAGAGATTAGTCTGAAACCTGCAAATTTAGATCACGGTTGAGTTCCTTGTTGACTGGTATACGAGGCTCCTCCTCATCCATTATCCATTTATAAAGCCAAACTTTTGTATCAAAACCATTGCCAAAGGACTTCATTAAGCCTCGAGACAGAATATCTCTTCCAAACAACAAACTACACCATCCAAAGGATGGTCTATGGCCCTGCCTTGCCTCAAGAAGATCTACTGCTGGGAAGAATCTTGATTTTAAGACTCGATATAGCAAAGAATCTGGTTAGTCTAGTAGTCTCCAGGTTTGCTTGGCAAGAAGGGCCTCACTGAAGCTTTCTACATCCTTAGAGCATCTTCAATGGTACTCTAAATCTCACTTATCTATATTTAGAGGAAAAATGTCTCCAATGGTGCTTTATTTCTTGCTCAAAAAAATAGAGATCTATATTCCTCCAATTTGGAAGACTCTATTATTTAGAGTTGGACTTTTTCTTTACCAAATGATCCTTTAATTTATAATGTATTATTATTTTATAGCTAAACAAAATTATATGATCAAGATATACATATTACAAAAAAAAATATTTTACAAATTATACATATTATTTTTAATTTTTTAATTTATGTGATATAATGAAACTTTATTTTAAATTGATTATAATTTTACTAATTTTTATTAACTATTTAATATAAATGGATAATATATGTAGATTTGAAAAGTAAAATGATATCTTAGAAATAAATAAATTCATTTAGAGTAAAAATAGAGCAAACTATTGAACCAAACTCTTCTTTATTTTTAGAGAAAATAATATAGTGAACTATTGAAGATGGTCATAAACCTCAAGCCACCATTTTATTTTGACTTACACATTTTCTTCCAAGATATCCAGTGTATCTTTTTCTTGTTTTCCTTACCATTCCACCAAAAACTTGTTATGGCCCTTGTGATCTTTTAACATTGAAACTTGGTGAGGCAAAAACAAGACAATATGTACACCGGGGGAGCCAAGGCAACGGATTTAAGTAAAACCTCTTTGCCACCAAGAAAGAGACTTTTCATACCATCCACTTAATCTATTCTTAAGACGTTATGTGATATGGGCTAAGATGTAACTCTTTGATCCTTTGAAACTCTCAGGCAATCCCAAATATTTTCCAGAGTCGTCTTCATTTGTTATACCAAGATATAAGCCTAGTATACTCTTAGATATATAATCGATACCAGTACCAAAGATTACTGCAGACTTTTGAAAATTTATTGCTTGACCTGAGGCTTCTTCGTAGAGGCGTAAGCACTGCAGTAGTTCGTAGCTTTCATTAAAAGTTATGCGACACATAAAAAGAAGTCATTAAACTGTTGGACAATCAGACTCATTTCCGAGATCCTTCCATCCTCCTCTGCTTTCCTCGTTATATGAATCAGACTTTATGCACAAAGGATGGAAATGAAAGGAAAAAGAGGGTCTCCTTAACGCAAACCTCTCTCCAGTTTAATGATACCATGAGATGTACCATTAAGTAGGACTGAATATACACTCCATAATCCATGTTATCCAGACCTCATCAAAACCCATTTTGCAGAATAATATTTGTAAGAAAGTCCATTCTACCCTATCATATGCTTTTGACATGTCCATCTTTATCGCCACGAAATTCTCCTTGCGGTTCTGAAACCAAGCCTGGAAGACACTTCTTAAAGCGATTACTCATAACCCGAGAGACGATTTTATAAGCTATTGAGCATAAACTGATTGGCCTCAAGTCTGTCATCTTGTTCGGGTTTCGTTTTGGGTATAAGACATATTTGTGTGTAATTCCAGTCATTTGGTAAACTACTCGTTGTAAAGAAGCTTTAACTTCCTCAATGACTATGTCACCAACGAGGTCGCAATAGGATTGAAAAACACACCAGTCATGCCATCAGCTCGTGGAGCTTTATTAAATTTTATCCCGAAGGCTGCAGCTCGAATCTCTTTAATTGTTACTTCAGCAGTTAAGATGCGATTCATGTCAGCTGTGACACGCGATTGCATACATTCCAGTAACGTTGCTGCATTACTCGGATTTGTAGAGGTGAAGAGAGTTCTGAAATAGTCCACGTCTATTTCCCCGTTTGAGTGAAGTGTTCAACACCAGCCACGTTGACCAGAGATGTGATTGTATTTTGTGCTCTTCTTACACTGCCATGGAAAAGCTTGTGTTACGATCTCCACTCTTTAGCCAACCCTCCCTGGATTTTTGTTTCCAAAAGATCTCCTCGTTTCTATAAGCTTGTGCCAAACTTGTTGTAATTCCACGAATTAAAACTGTATCAGGTCATGTCTTGTTTTCTTCAGCATCCAGTTCTCTAGCTATTTCTGTTTCAGAACATAAAAGTTTTTAGCTGAAAAACACAAATATAAATAAACTTATTTATTGTCTTTTTAGCTAAAGTTTTGTCAATGGTTCTTGAAAAGATTCTAAATCTTTTTCAGGACTAGGGTTTCAGGATTAAGGTGGTTCTGCTTTGCTTTCTTAATCGGTTGACATGTTTTAATCCTCCATTCATGGAATAAGAAAAAGTTTATCCTCCATTCATTCTGAGTTTGAGGCCGTTCTTTGGGCAATATATGTCTACTTTCTCTCCAGATTCAATAAGTAACTATGGCATATGACAGTTCTGAAGTTGTGAAGATGATTCAAGATCCAGACGAGTGGTCGGCGTTCAAGACTTATCTCGAAGATTAGAGGAGATTTCGTAGTCTATTTAGATTTTTTTTCTCTTACTCTAATTTCTAGGCAGTTAAACTGAAAAACATATTTTCTTGGCCCGCATTGTTCAAGGTTTGTCAAGAAATTTGTTGTGTTGTAAACTTTATGTTTTCAGATTGGCATCTTTCATTGATAAAATTACATAAAGTTAAGTTGGAAAGAATAATGTAATAGTTTACTTAAGAATAATGTAACAAATCACAAATAATACTATAGAATAATAAGCGTTAGCCGAGGACAGGTGGCCCAGTAGTGTTGTCACTTTACAAAT